>PVJS01004433.1:0-69175 GCA_004027185.1 Glis glis
ATAAAAAATAGGGCCGGGGGTGTAGCGCGGAGGTAGAACGCCCCTGGGTTCAATCCCCGGTACCGCCAAAAAAAAAAAAAAAAGAAGCAGTGTTGTTCCTTATTTGTGTTGTTTCTAGAGTGCCGCCTGGCAGAGTTGAAGCTGAGACTAAAAGGCAGGCTACACTGCGGTTGCGTTTGTGTTTGTGTTTCAGACATCCAAGGCTCTGTTCCCTGCTGGACAGGTTCCGTCTCTCCACTGTGCAAGACTCGCTTAGCCCCCTACCCCCGGTCACCTCGCACCCTCTGGATGGGGATGGGCCCCTGTCCCTGGAAACAGTGAGTCCAGACAAAGTAAGTGGCCAGCACGGCTGCGTGTGATGCCCGGGCATCACCTCTGTCCTCCTGTGGCAAACCCACAGTGCGCAGGGGTTGTGCACACAGGACTCTGACTGGGAATTGGGTAAAGACGTTTGGGGCCTGAAGGTCCTTGGGGAAAGGCAGTGGGGTCAGGGTGGTCAATGGGTGAGGCGGGAGGTCAGCTGCACCTGGGCCTTGTCTGCACAGGTGTTCTAGCACATGCCAACACACCTGCAAATTAACACTACCATCAGCCCTGGTGTGTTGTCATCACTCTCGCCACTCACACCTGGGACCACCTGGGACATTGGGAGAGAGAAACTGAAATCTCAGAAACCAGCAGCCTAGCCAGGCATTGTGGCGCACGCCTCTAGTCCTGCCTGTACTCCCAATGACTTGGGAGGCTGAGGCAGGTGGATCGCAAGTTCAAGGCCAGCCTGGGTAACTTAGTGAGATCCTGTCTCAATATAAAAAATAAAAAGGGCTGGGCTGTAGCTCAGTGGTCGATCACCCCTAGGCTCAATCCCTAGGACCACAAAAAAGCAAAGCCAAAAACCCCAGCAGCCGAGATGGAGGAAAGCACAGGTTCTGTTTTGAACTCCCAGTCTATTTGTTAAGCATCTTCTCGGCCCTGTCCTTTGGGGCAAGAGGAGGAAGTCAGACACCCAAACAGAGGTCCCTCAGTACTTGTGCTGAGTTCAGAAAGACTCCAGAAGCAGCCTAGGTGAGAGGGATGAGGAGCGTGTGCAGGCGGGGAGTGGCAAGTATAGAGGAAAGGCCCAGGCCGGGGGACTGGGAGCCAGGCGAGCCAGCTGAATCCTCCGAGGACCTGGCCTGTCACCTCCCCTCTTCCATCTCGTTCTTCTCCCCAGGACTGGTACATCCGCCTCGTCAAATCCCAGTGTTGGACCAAGTCAGATTCTGCGCTGCTGGAAGGTGCAGAGCTGGTGAATCGCATCCCTGCCGAAGACCTGAGCGTCTTCATGATGAGCCCGGTAGAGAGCAGCAGGGGGCAGGGAACCCCTAGCTTCCAACTGTCCTTTCTGAGTTGAATTTGTCTCATCTTCATGTGATTGATGTATCAACAGCACATGGGGGGGCATGTCTAATCCAGAATGGGACAGACATTGGGGGTTCTGATCCATAAGTGGACGGCACTGGTGCGGGGGACTATTCCAGACTTGAGCGGGATACTATTTCAACCACGTTAGAATCCAGACGGGGCACATTGTTTCTAACGCATCATTGGTACACTTGAAGGAAGTATGGGTGGCTGCAGGCTGCAGTCAGTTTGTCATCTGTCTTGTGGTAACAAGGACACCTATGCCACTGGTGCCTTAGTGCATGATTACATACCTTGTTCATGGTGTTCTGGAAATTGATCTTTAGTAGTAAAGAAGGCCCCTCCACATCGCAGGGCCTGTCCCCTCTAGGTAGTAGGGTGTCTCCCCACACCTGCCCCCAGTTGGAGGGCGTACTGCAGAGCTGGCATGAGGCCTGGAGAGCATCGGTTGCCTTGTCCTCTGCTCTGTGGGCAGGTCCTGTGAGGGTGCCCCTTTCATGTATCTCTCAGCCATGGCCTTAGTGGGGTTTCTTTTCAGACCGACCAGGACAAGGAGCTGCCTGAGGCTTGTATTGTCCCAGTCCCGCCTTGGTACATGCCGAATGGGGCTGGGAAGGCAAATGTGAGGGGGGAGGGGCACAAAGCCAGGCACCCAGCACGGGGCTGGGTGTTCATGAAGAGGGCTTCAGGGTGTGTTCTGGAGTCCTAGCTGTTGACTGGTTTGGAAATAAGAGTTGTATTGAAAAAGAAGCAGGAGAATCTGTCCAGAATCAGTTTGCTAAAGTTCATTTTATCTTAATACCCATGCAGTGGAAGCTGTTTTACTGAATGATAAATTTGCTTAGTGACCAATTGATTGGATTTTCCAAATTTGCTAAGTGGGCTTTTAATGACTTTAAAGGTTTTGGCTATAACCACAGGAATGTTCAGTTTTTGGCACTGATGGTAAAATATGTTTTTCTGAATATCAATCTAAGATTGATGTTCTACCTGAATAACTGGCCCCCCAAATCCTTGAATGGCTAAAGAGAAGTTGACAAAACACACACTACAAATCATCATCTGAAGCGCTTTCTCCCAGTGAGGTCTTGGCGTCTGTGTGCGACTCTCCCAGCTGCTTCTGCACGTCTTTCTCAAACTGCGGAGCGCTTGGTGTTGCGCCGGTTTCTTGGATGGCTCATTAGCCTTGATGTTCTATTTTTATCAACTTAAACTTGTCATACTAGAACTTTTATTTCAAACAGGCCTAAGAGCATAAAAATTAAAAACATTACTTTAAAGCACCCCAGAGAGACCTGAAATATATCTTACTGAGCCAGTGTTAAATGGAATTGTTTGTATTTATAATAGGTGTAGGATAGAATGGTCTTAGAAGCATTCCTCACTGTGTGGTCTCCTGTATCGTCTCAGGTACACCCGCCTTGGCCTCGGTTGTTTTTCTTACCTGATAGAAAGCTCACAGTCTTTGTTGTTGTCTGTCTCACCTTTAATGCTGATTTAGGAGTTCAACCTAAGCCTGTTGGCACCATGCTTAAGCCTCGGCATGAGTGAAATTGCTGGTGGCCAGAAGAGTCCCCTTTTTGAAGCTGCACGTGGGGTGACTCTGGACCGTGTGACCAGCACCGTTCAGCAGCTTCCTGCTGCCCATCAGGTCTTCCAGCCCTTCCTGCCGGCAGAGCCCACGGCCTACTGGAGCAAGTTGAATGATATATTTGGTAAATTAAATAAAATAATTCTCTTATTTTTAAAGAGTTGTGGGCCAGTTAGAGCTCTGTATCAAGCAAATACATAGTTAGTGCTGTTGACCTAAAACATTGAAAGCGCTGACAAAGGCAAGTGAGAAATAGTACTGGGGTTCTTAGCTCTGAATTTCCCTGTGTGTTTGCCACTTGGCCTCTCGCTGACGTAGGCTTCCCGGCCCTTTGGGAAGGGCGTTCAGCACTGCATGCGGTCAGGCGGGCGTGTTGCAGTGTACTTTCTGGGCAGGGCGTCTGCAGCTCTCACCAGAGTCTCACAGAATCGCTCGGCTGCTTCCGAAGGGGAGGGGCTGTGCTCAGGCACGGTCACACGTGGAGGTCTTGTATTTCAGGGGATGCTGCATCATACCAGTCCCTGACCACACTGGCCCGGGCCCTGGCACAGTACCTGGTGGTGGTCTCCAAAGTGCCCGCCCATTTGCACCTTCCTCCTGAGAAGGAGAGGGACACGGTGAAATTTGTGGTGATGACCCTCGAGGTAAGAGCAGTGATGGCACTCTGTCTCCATGGGGAGGGGATGCGTAGCTAGCACCAAGAGTGAAGCACTTGTTTGGAGACCAAGAACTTGGAGCAGACTGGTCATCTCTTCCTCTCCATCCTCATGACGATGCGCACCTGTGTTCAGGATCCGTCCCCCTCCCACACTGCTTCCACAGGGACCTCGGCAGGTGGGCGACGCCTTCATCCCTACAGGACAGACCTCGCATGCGCCCTAATTTTAATGATCTGGGCAGCATGTTGCATTTTAAGTTAGGCAGTAAATCTGGGTATTTCAGCCACGGGGGAATCAATACTTGGCACCTGAAGCATGCACATAGTGGGCACGCTGCCTGCCCACGCAACTGCTGGAAAAGAGCCTGGCCTGTCTCCCTAAGTGCCAGAGACACGCTGCCCATCCTGAACAAGGAGCTGCCACCTCACATCAGGAAAAGAGCTGTCCCCGGGCGTGCATACGCCATCCACAAAGCAGTGGGGAAGCAGCACTCTGACTAGGCCGGGGGAGGTGGTCTGTGACCCTGCCTGTCCTTCAGCTCTCAGCTCAGTGGAAGGAGAAAGCAAACGTGTGCTCATAGCACAGTGATGGCACCTGTGACGCCCTGTGCCTCCCGAGAGGGTGGGACACTGCGTCCTCGCCCAAGTTCTCACAACAGCCCGGTGTGGTGGGCCCCTGGTTCCCATTTCCCAGAGGAAGAAAGCAGGCCTTGGGGAGGTTCAGGAACTTTCCCAGGCTTGCACAGCCAGGAAGAAGCCAGGCCAGCATTTGAACATAAGGCCTGCCGTCCCCAGAACCTGTAACCCCAAACTCAGCCTCATGGCTGTGACAGAGGCAAGCTCTGTGCCATGGAAGCCCTGGACACGAGTCCCTGCTGGAGACCACATGGCCCATGAGAGGTTTCTAGAGGAGCCCATGGCATTGAAGGAAAAAGGCAGTCAGGGGCAGGGGGTTCCCCAAGAGGAGAGGGGAGCTTTGGGGAGCTGGTGGGTCATGACGAATGTAAGGGGGATGGGGCCGCAGCCTGGGACAGCTGGGTCAGTGCTGTCCTCCTGACTCCTGGCCTCCGCGGCCCGAGGCAAGAAGCACTGGGTTGGCATTCTTTGATGAAGTACTTCCCCCGTAGGCGCTGTCGTGGCATCTGATCCACGAACAGATCCCGCTGAGTCTGGACCTCCAGGCTGGGCTGGACTGCTGCTGCCTGGCTCTGCAGCTGCCCGGCCTCTGGAGTGTGATCGCCTCTGCAGAGTTCGTGACCCATGCCTGCTCCCTCATCCACTGCGTGCGGTTCATCCTGGAAGCCAGTAAGTCCCTGTCCGTGGACACGTTTTATCCTTGGTGAACCAGTAGTCAGCGGTGCATCATGTCACCAGCGTTTTTACTTTGTGCCACCGCTTTGTCAGGAACTAAGTTAGGGGTGGATGAAATGTGGACCTGGCCTTTAGGAGGAAGGCCCTGACTCACCTCCAGAGTCCTGGCGTCTACACTAGAATCTAACTTGGATTTGCTTTTCTAGCCATTTTGTTTCGATTTTGGAGTTGCAGCTTTCAAAAAAAAAATGCTTTTAAGTTTTGTGTCCCTTTGATCTCTCGTCCTAGTCAAACTGTTTCATGCTTTTAGTCCTAAATGATTTTAAGATTAATAAGATTACATTCAAAAGATGTCTTCTCTTGGAGTTGAAATGTGTGTTTCTATATACTGCATTGTAGTACTAATATATTGTAAAATAAAAGTGATTCTTTTCAAGGAACAGTGTCCTTGGCAAGGGTCATTAGCCAAAAATTTCTAAAACTTGGACATTATAGTTTACATGTTAGAGGGTGTTTTGAAGTTTTGTATTTTCAAATTAAACATTATAGAGTGGTGTTTTGATGTTTCATTGTTTAAATTATTTTCATCTGTGCATTTGTAGTCAACTTGAAAACGAAGATCCAGGGATTAATTTTTAAAAGCCAGGCTTCTTGGGGGTTATAGTGATGCTTTTAGCAGTAATGAATCATGAACAGTCTGATAAAAACCTTCAGGGTAAAGATGGCAAACAGGACTGTAGACCTAGAGAGCTGAATGTCGAGGCGTAAATCCTTGCACATTTGTGGTTAGCCAAGAGATTGGTACCTGCATCTGGTATTGGCTGGTATTTTCTATTTGACTAAAATCGGTTCTAGGAAATGTAGGCCTCGTTTGCCATGGTGTATCACTGAGTTTTTAGGAAACTACGGATGTGAAGATTTGAGTAGGAAGGAATGAAAAAGTGTCGGCAATTCTCATCTGCTCTGCTGTGATTCTAGTTGCAGTACAGCCTGGGGACCAACTTCTTAGTCCAGAAAGCAGGGCGAGTACTCCAAGGGCCATCAGAGAAGAGGAAGTTGATTCAGACATACAAAGTAAGTCTCAGGACCCATTTTTCTTACCTGTGTTTCTCTGGGGGCTTGAAATTCCTTCACAAGAGACTTGTACAGTGGGAAATGTGGATTCTTGGAAGCTTGCGGAACTTGGCTGCCCTCTGTTGCTCACCCCTGAACTTGAGGGGATTGTAGTCCGTAGTGTGTACATGCTCTTCCCTCTGCCTCAGCACCTGCTCCTGTGGCTGTCACACTTCCAGGGCCCTCCCCGATCCACATCCTTCCCCGAGGGCCCCGTCTCAGCACAGTGCACGTGCTTGCAGTTACTCCGAGCTCCTTGAGGGCAGGGACTGTGCTTTCCTTCTCTGTTCCCAGGATCAAAGCTTGCCTGTTGTGAGTGATCAGCAAATATTTGTTGCATGGTGAATGAATAAATGGAAATACTAAGGAACTTGAAGTTGGTGGAAATGCTCACATGGTGTACCATAACCTGGGTGTCTTTCAGCCATGTCTTTTGGTGGATTTTTAAAAGAAAATTCCTGCTCTTTGTACAGAAAAATATCAAAATCACCATCATTTAAAGCTGTCCTAGACTCAGACACATACCGTAGCTTTTCATGTTCTCTCTCCTGATTCTAGGGCAGGTGTTTTACTGTGATGATGGTGGCAAGGCTGGTTGGAGGAAAACATTCTGGCCCATTGACTCCTTGTTCTTCCAGCCTCCAGTTCTGGAGGCCCGGAGGCCCATTCCACTCCTTTACCCCAGGGGCTGGCAGGAATGCCACCTGCAGCCTGTCCCCCCATAATGGGAAGATACGCCTCACAAGGCGGGCCTGTCTTCTGGACGTTTCTTCTTTGGGTTACCAGGAGTCTTAATCATTCTCTGTGGCTCCAGAATCCTGCCTTTTTAATCGTAGATGCAGAAATGCCTGGCCACAGATTGAGTTTTCCTGTCTTTAGTCTCAAGCATGGTGTTTTTTTCCCTTCCAGTTGCCTGTTCAAGGTTTTGTAGTTCCATAATGACCCATAGCAGTGCCATTTCTGTTCACAGCCCAGCTCTTCTTTGAATTTTTATCTCAAACCTCCGTGGCTCCTGTAGCCTTTAGTCTGTGATTTCTTGATTTCTTGATACCCGAAGAGCAGGAAGATAGTCACTTCCCCAGCTTGGCTCTTTGCTAGTGGAGTGGCATCTCGGGTTATTTATTCTGGGCTTCTTCAGTGAGGATGAGATAAAGATTAAGGAAATCCAGCCATGGAAAGCACCTGGAGCAAGCCCTGGCCCAGTCATGTGTACTCAGCAGATGTCGCCGTGATTTCAGTTATAATTTGAATGTCCAATAGGAATCACTGTTATATTTGCTCTACAAGGCCTGAGTCAGAGCAAGCAGGCCCAGTGGTCCCAGCATAGTTGGGGTTAATGTAATTGTGTTCATTCTCGATGGCCCTCCCTAGGCTGGTTAATTTAATCCTGGCCAGAGGAAGAGGCTCAGGTTTTTATCACCTCCATAGATTATTACTTCTTAAAGAGTATTCGGGAACTGTTATTAATGCAGCCTCTTTTCTCTTAGTGTAGGACTTGATTCCTTAAGTTCAATAAGAATGATTTTCTATACTAGAAAATTGGACTGTTAACTCTCATGGACCATGGGTAATATTCATGTGCTAAGCGTGTGTCAACTCAACACTTAATTTTTGTGTACCATACTGTTGATCACACTCAGAGTAAATACAAACAGCCCTCGCCCTTGAGGCCCCGACAGGCCAGCGTGGTGGTTCTTACCAAGGCCTAGCACTTTCCTCAGCACTTTGCCTAGGGAATTCCCATCAGACCCCGCCCTCGGCTGTGGAGCACCCTTGATGCAGGGGAGATGGTGAGCCAGGGACTGCAGCACGCTTCTTTGCGCTCTAGCTTAGGGACAGATACAGGACCTGGGAAGGCCAGAGAAAGCCAAAGAGTAGAGGAGGTGTTGAAGGGAGTTGAGGCTGAGGAGCTGCATGATAGCTTACAGATCAGCAAGCCGTGCCTTTCAGGGGTGGGCAGGAAGGCTGGGGACAGGCCGGAGCTCAGGTCGGGGCTATTGTAGTAGACCTGACAGAAGTGGAGACTTCAAGAAGTCAAACTTACAGGCCTTCAGTGACCAACCCAAAGTCTAGTTGTACTGGGCCGCCGCCAGTCCTCCATAGGACGTGTTGGGGAGGGCGGTGGGGTTGGGGTGCTTGGACAGAATGTCCCCTCCTGACCACACTCGCTTGTGTAGATCGTGTGCACATCACCACGGCCTGCACGATGGTGGCAGAGATGGTGGAGTCCCTGCAGTCGGTGCTGGCCTTGGGCCACAAGAGGAACAGCAGCATGCCAGCGTTTCTTACAGCAGTGCTCAAGAACATCGTGGTCAGCCTGGCCCGCCTGCCCCTTGTCAACAGCTACACGCGCGTGCCCCCCCTGGTGAGTCTGCTCACAACCCAGTGCGCAGGACCCACGGCTGTGACGCTCTGCGCGTGGGCTGTGGTCCTTGTCTGGTGTCCTCAGCACGGTACTCAGCAGTGTTAGAAATGCTGGACTCTCAAACAAGCTGAGGTATGACACGCCGCCTAAGGTTGCATCTCCATTGACACGTCAGTGTTGGACGCATCTAAAGTAATTATAGACTACTTAGCAGTAACCAGAAATTGTTCCCCTCTAGTGTTTTCCTTTAAAAGTAGTCTCCTTTGGAGACATCCACACACTTTGGCAGTCACTTTTGCAGCTCCTCTCTTAAAATTGTCTTCAGAATCAGTGTAAAATAGGCATGGTTGGAAGGGATTGGAAGGAACTCAGCTTGTGGGGGAGGGCTGGTGGCAGCCAGACTGAACCCTCTGCAGTGAGCTCACCTCATTCCCCAAGGCCTGGACAGGACATCGGGACCTGCTCCTTTTCAGTAGGAGTCCTTAAGCAGGAAAGAGGCCAGCACACAGCAAGCCTGGGTCATTAGAAAGCTTAGCCAGAGCGCGGAGCCGCCCAGGGAAGAGGGCCAGGCCCGCCACGGGGCGCAGTGTCTGCATGAAGCCTGCTCCACAGAAGTCTGTCGGTTGGACTTGAGGGATGCCACTGAGGGGGCGGTATTTGGAGGGCCCCTTCCGAGCGGGATGGTGGCATCCTGGTGGTGTGGAAGCACCTGCGGAGTGGGGAACTGTGGGTGTCCCAGGAAGAGAGCAGGAGAAGTGGCTGTCGTTGCTGTGCAAGAAGCAGGCCCCTCCCACATACAGGCGGTCCTTCTGGGTTTGGGAGCACGTGGTTCTGAGACAGTAACTACTTTTTTGGAGGGACGCAGTGGGCCAGTATAAGAAGGCAGTCTAGGGGTTGTTCCACCAGGAAGTTCTTGGGATTCTGCCTGTACGGGCCATGTAGCATTCATAAAACTCCAGCAAAGGCCTTTGACCCATTCCTGGAGGGTCCTGGTCAGGGAGCTGGCTGTGGCAGGCACCACAAAGCCTCCCACTGGACATGTCTCCAGGGGTTTGGTGGGTGGCACAGAGATTTCAGGAGGGCTTTCCCATGGTGAGGTAGAGCTTGGCTGACCCTATCAGAGGCCTCTTTGCCCTGGCATCAGCGGGCGGCAGGAATCCGCAGTGGGCTCTCAGCCTGCCCTTGTGGGTCCTCTGTGGCTTCACTGAGGATGGTGACGGAGTTGGCTGCGTGGTTGACAGATCCTGCTGCTGGAACTGTGCTGGGTCTGCCTCAGGTCCCGCCCTGAGCCATGTTTGTCTAAGCTCCTGAGGACAGAGCTGGACTTCATGGAGTTTACAGAAACAGACAGGGTAGTTCTGTCATGCCTACTCGCCCATGCACATTCGTACACGAGGCTGAACTTCATCAGTGCTTGCCCGCCTTCTAACATGAAACTTGTTTATGGGTGCAGGATGCTGTCTGCTGCCCAACTCAGCCGCATCTCCCGCAAGGACCTGGCCACTGTGCACCAGCCTGGGTGGGGTGCACGAGCAGTGTCGGGCTGGTGGTGGGCCTGGGCTAGGGAGCAGCATGAGGCCAGGGAGGCACGTGTGGTAGGGAAGGGCCAGAGCCTCTTGCAGGAAGATGGTGCTCTGGCTCTGGGGAGTGGGAGCGCCAGCGGGGACCTGTCAGGGCACTGTCCTCACTTGACCGGGCCATGTCCTTTCCTTCCCTCTTCTCAGGTGTGGAAACTCGGGTGGTCACCCCAGCCGGGAGGGGACTTTGGCACAGTGTTCCCCGAGATCCCCGTGGAATTCCTCCAGGAGAAGGAGGTCTTCAAGGAGTTCATCTACCGCATCAACACCCTAGGTACCCGCCGCCCCCTGTCAGTCCTGAGACACCGCGCCAGCCCGAGCGCCTGCGGGTCTGTCGAAAGTAACACTTCCATTCCCAGGGTGGACCAGTCGTACCCAGTTTGAAGAAACTTGGGCCACCCTCCTTGGTGTCCTGGTGACCCAGCCGCTCGTGATGGAGCAGGAGGAAAGCCCGCCCGAGGTGAGCCGCTGCAACTGGGACCTGGCTAGAGGGGAAGCACAGTCATGGCAGCTCATGACCCAGTGTTGCGGGAGGAGGATGGCATGCATTTTAAAGGAGCAGCTGGGTCATGTCTGACCGATGTTCCAGAGCAGGAACGGGTCTCCCTGAGGTTCAGGATCTGAGGTTTCCAGTGGCTGTGGTGTACTTTACTGCAGTGTATTCCATGTCAGGGATCAGTAAGATGCTATCCTTTCTTGAAAATGTCTTTGAGATCTGTTTACTTATCAATACGGGAAGACTGTGGATCGAATTAAAGTGAAAGAGCCACTGAATCCAGGCCACCTGCATGTGCTTGGTTTCCCTTTTGCGTCATTCCACAGAGGTTTGATTCGGCTTCTGGAAGTGTTTGTTACCTTATGTTCTTGTGAAGCAGAGCCTGAGGTAGTAAAGGTCATGGGTTAGAGTCCTTGATCCTGGCAGGTGTGGTATGAGCTTGCAGGAACGACAGTTCAAGGGGTGGATATGTGTCACAAATCATCAAGAGTGTCTCTAAGTTCGTCTGTAGACATTACCAGCTTGTCATATGCAGTGCCCCTAAAATTAGTGAGGAAATTTAAGGACAGTTTCTTACAAAGTAATTCTTATTTGGAGGGTTTTTGTTTATTTTATGGTACTGGGTTTGAACACGATGCATTCTACCTCCGAGCTACACCCTTAGCCCTTTTTATTTTTTATTTTGAATCAAGGTCTTCCTAGGTTGTCACAGTATCACTAAGTTGCTAAGGCTGGTCTTGAACCTGTGATCCTCCTGTCTCAGCCTCTCAAGTACTCAGATTACAGGTGTGCGCCACTACGCCCGGCTTCATATTTGGAGTTTTGTGCCCATAGGAGACCTTGTTTTGAAAAGTAGATATTTGCCCATCAGATTTATTCCAAGGCACACATGTATGGAGTACCACCTCATACCAGGTAAACATAGGCAGACAAAAGACCCTGGCTAGGGAAGCCACATCCCTCTGGGGACTTGGCTTTATGTCCTCCCTTTGAGGGCATGTGGCCTGTGAGCTCTGCATGAAGTACAGGCAGAACTGGCTGTGTTGTCCTGCTGTCCTGTTGCTAATGTGTGGACTGTCCTTCCAGGAAGACACAGAAAGGACCCAGATCCATGTCCTGGCTGTTCAGGCCATCACCTCCCTGGTGCTCAGTGCCATGACTGTGCCTGTGGCCGGCAACCCAGCTGTGAGCTGCTTGGAGCAGCAGCCCCGGAACAAGCCCCTGAAAGCTCTCGATAGCAGGTTTGTCCGAATCCTTGGCCCCACGGCAGGGAACAGTGAGGTACTCCCCCCCGCCCCCACACACACACACACCCGGGCCAGCAGCTTCCCAGCATCTTTGCCCTTGCTGCCACATTGAAATAGCATCATTGTACGTGTGGCCCTGTCACAGTGCGCAGATCCAGAAGTAATTCTGTGGCCACTGACAAGTTGAAAAGTTAAAAACTTGTCTGAAATTATGTGGGGGTCATTGGAGTGTTGGGGGGCCATGTCCGCAGGGCAGAGTGAGCACCTGCTCCCTCCATTCATGGACAGGAATCACCTATAAAATGAGTTCGTTGTCTGTTGTACTCTGTTTCTTTCAGCAAAGCAGAAAGTCCTGGTGGTTTCCTTGTAAGATTTTGAATGAAGCGAAGTATTCTTTCCCTGTGTTCTGAACTTTAGGTTTGGGAGGAAGTTGAGCGTGATCAGAGGGATTGTAGAGCAAGAGATTCAAGCAATGGTGTCCAAGAGAGAGAATATCGCCACCCATCACTCCTACCAGGCATGGGATCCTGTCCCTTCTCTGTCGCCCGCTACTACAGGTACAGGGGAGGGCTGTTGAACTAGAGCTCTAGAACTAGGGTGTGACCGGCCCCTCTGCTCCCCAACCAGTGGGGCAGGGTGCCGGGGGGGGGAGTCACATGGAGGCTGTGTGCTGAGTACCCTGCCCCCACTTGCAAGGAGTCTCAGTCAAGCCCTTGAGAGCTTTAGTCTTGAGAAAATAAAATCAGGAAATGAATTAGAAGTATCATCTTCTGCCATTTGAACTGTGGGAAGCCAAAGAGTTCTCAGGGCTGGAAGATGGCACCCAGTGTGTAAGAACGTGCATTCTCTGATGCCCACGGATGCCTGGGCCCTGTGCACTGTGCTGCTGTGGCACGTGCTCCACCTGGACTTGCCTGAAGACATGCACTAGGACATCACCCCGGCTCAAAAGAAGGATATTTTGAAGGGTTTCTTTTTTCTGTCTTTCTTAAATGCATGGTTTTTGTTGAGCAGTGTTTTAGTCTTGTTATCCCTCGTAATTTAGGAGTTAAGTATTTTAAGCACCTCGAAGGTGTAATTTGGATAATGTGGGTATGCAAGTGCAGTGTGTAACGTGCTCCCCAGTGTTTATTGGGGTGTTGAAAGAGCACCAGGAACCTGGATGGCCATGGCGTTGGCCTCCAGGAGCCTCTGGGCCAATGGCATCTATGAGACGTGGTGTGCCTGCCACAGCAGGCGGGAGAGTGGGGCCTGGAGCAGTGCAGTCAGATGGCTCCAGGAGTGTGGAGGACAGCACCTGCTTCCAGGAGGGGAGGGTGGACCACACCGCATCTGGCACAGGGTTGGTAGGGACAGTCCGATTTGTTATAGAGAAAAAGTGATAGTTCAGTTTGCCTATCAGTCCTGCCAGCATACCAGGTTATAAAAAGGCAAAGAAAACGCTGAGACCCCTGGTGCTCTGCGAGGACATGTGGCTCAGACGTACCCTGCAGGCAGGAGGGGTGGGCGGGCGACGGCAGGGACTCCCAGTGCTGTGCTCCACAGGCGCCCTCATCAGCCACGACAAGCTGCTGCTGCAGATCAACCCCGAGCGCGAGCTGGGCAACACGAGCTACCAGCTGGGCCAGGTGAGTCTTGCGCCGCGCTGCCTTGACCTGGGCACAACACCCTGGAAGAAAGTTCTCAGAGTTCCTTAAACAAAAGGAACATTTGTTTATATTTACATTCTTTATTCCAAAAAGGTTTTAAGATATTTCATTAATTGCATAGATAAGCATGAAAGGTGAGATGGCGTGAGGGAGACAGGTGAGAACCAGGAGGCACAGTGATGGGAGGACAGAATGGAGTCCAGTGGGAGCACTCGGGTGGGAGCATCTCCCGGGGCTGGCTCTGCTGTGCCTCCCGGCTACCGGCTCAACGAGCTCCCGGAGCCTCGCTCTCAGGGCACAGCTCGTAGCTTCACAAGCCCCTGGCCAGGCTGTGTGGAGCTGCGCCCCGCCCGCTGCCTGTCCTCCGCTCCCGCTGTCCTGCTTGCTGGGTGTCGAGCGGGAGGCCCTCCCTTCAGCTCTCGTTTCAGAAGAGGGGTCGGAGTAAAATGGAAACGGTGATGACTGTGAGGTTTCACCTTCCACCATCCCACCCACACCTTCATGGTGTCACACTGCTCCCCAGGATGTCACACCGCCGTCCCCATCCGCTGCTCTCTGCAGGCACAGCCTTCCTCTGGTCTTTCCTAGGCCAACACCTGCATTCCGTCACCTTCGCAGAGAAGTTTCTACAATAAGTGAGGGTGACCATGAGAATGCGCCATGCTTTTTTTTTGGAGTGTTTCTAAAGGGCAGGCTGAGTGAGAGGAGTCCCGCGACCCTGACTCCGTTGTATTCGCTAGGCTCAGACGGCCTCTGTCAGTGTTTGCGTCCACAAGTTCGATGCAGCAGGATCTTGTTGAGGCTGAAGTCCAGTCCCACCCTGCCCTGTCTGTGAAATCTGTTGGTTCAGGAGAAGAGTGGATGGGAGTGGAGGGTGGGAGAGGGCGACAGTGTGGGGTGCGGGGGCCTGAGCATCGCATTCGCAGTCTGCCTGCCTGCCTGCCCGCAGCCGCTCACCGCAGGAGTTAGGACTATGGGGAGAGGTGCTGGTGGCCTCTAGAGAAGCAGGCAGAAGGAAGCCCAGGGGTCATGCTGGAGCCAGGCTTCAAGGCATGGGGGCCCTGGGCTGCCTCTGCAGCTGGACACCCTTCACGGGGACAGGACTGTTCCTGCTCTTCCTGCCTGCCATCTCTAGAATAAGTACATTCTCGAGGCTTCTCTAAACAAGCAGCTCAGATAAGGGGATCTACCACCAGGACCACCAGGGAGGGAGGACCAGGTTTGAAGAGATTCCCTGTGGGGAGGGGGCTCGTTGAGAGATCACTTGGGAGCTGCAATGCCCCCCTCAGTTACTCGTCCCAGGCTTGAGGCCTGAGGTTGAAGCTTTCCAGTGCAGTCCAGCCCCTGCTCTACCTGCGCAGTGGGCTTCTCTGCCCATAGCTGAGGGGGTCTGAACGCCCCCTGTAAGGAACAGGGCACTCCAGTGGCACCGCGTGTGTGGTCCAGAGAGCCTGGCCGCACCTGCCCAGGAACCTGAGGCCTTCACCGAGGTGCGAGCTGAGGGTCCTATTTCTGTGGCAGGTGTCCATACATTCCGTGTGGCTGGGGAACAACATCACACCCCTAAGAGAGGAGGAGTGGGATGAAGAGGAGGAGGAGGAGGCCGATGTCCCTGCACCTGCATCTCCACCCACATCTCCAGTCAACTCCAGGTTTACATTGGCCTTTTTTAAAAAACAATTTGAAATTGTTAGTCATTTGATTTTTTGGGGGTGCTTCTTCAAGGGAACCTCTCACCTGTGTCTGGGGAAATACCTGTGTTGCATACTGCAGGAAACACCGGGCTGGAGTCGATATCCACTCCTGTTCACAATTTTTGCTCGAACTGTACAGCCGCTGGATCCTGCCGTCTAGTTCAGCCAGAAGGACCCCCGTCATCCTGATCAGTGAAGTGGTTCGATCTGTAAGTCTCCTTCCCCCGTGTTCCCTTCCCAGGTGTATGTGCCCATGCAGACCGCCCATACATGCCACATACATGTACCAGACACGTGCCACATGCATAGAGACCACGTAGCCACATACGCCACAATGCACAGCACAGACAAGCACAAGCATAAACACGCACCACACACATCCAGAGCACACGGTGCCATGTATGTACCAGATACACAGGGCAGAACACCGCACATGTCAACACACACAGAGATGCGTGCACCACACGTGTGTATACCAAGTACACACCACACATACACACACCACAGACACACGTGTGGTTCATAATGTCTCAGAACCCGTGAAGGAACTCCTACAGACTTGCAGCTGCAGGTGCTAGATGGCGTTTCTGAAGTGGGCTGAAGGCGGGTTTTCACCTCCAATCCACAGCAGAGCGATACTCTCTCAACTGCCGTCCAGGTGTGGCGAAATATCAGTTGCTATCACAGTGCCATAGCTCGCCTCCTTGTCTGTCTCTTCCAGGGCTGTGACCACTGCCCCATGCTCCCGGACCCCGCTCGGAGAAGCCCAACTCAGGCAGTGGTCCCGGAAGAGCAGCCTCGGGGTCCTTTGCTCTTCAGCAAGGGCATTTGCTTCTGTTTACAAGGCTGGAAATTAAAAACTGAGGAGCTTTGTAAAGCAATTACTTAGTCCATTTAAAAATACTAGTGACAATTTTTGTAAGAAATCTTGAAAACTAGTGAGAAGAACTTTGTTTTACATTTTTGCAAATGTCTGATTTATTAGAAAACAGATTCTCTTTTCTGCTCTGCATTCAGTCTGCTAATATTGTGTCACCTCTAGAAGATTTCTCTGTGCCCTTGGGGGAGAGTGAGGGTGAAAAGGCAGATGACATGCTGGTGTTACTATGGAAACAGCTTTGGCTCACGAGCCCCTGGAAGGGTGGTGGGTGTCTGCGCATCATGGGACCCCGTGAGCATGCTGGTACCGAGGATTTGCTGGCTCCCACCCTGCCCGGGCGCCCTGGCAAGGCCAGCCCGGGCTGCATCACCCTCCCGCGGAACGGGCGTTGCTCCATAGAGACCCACTGTTGGTGTGACGTGAAACCTGTCTTGGGAGACAGAAAATAGTTGCCAGACGTTGATTTTGGAAATAAACTATCACCCATTTCTCTCTTCCTGGGGGTTCTGAGGGCCTGCCCCCTTATGCTGTAGGGAGGGTATTTTGAAACATAGCAGGGGTAGGCCTTTTCACAGGGGCTGCCTGTGGATGAGCAGCCCCACGCAGGCGGCAGCCGAGACCCAAGCTTGCTCTCCAGCTGTGGTGTGTGTTTGTGTGTGGTGTGTGTGCACAGAGGCGTCGTTAACAAGGCACCTGGTGACCAGCCTTTCACCCTGTGTCAGGTTTCTGGGTCCGTGCTGAGTTCTCCCAGTCGGGGCCCCTATGGGTTCCTAGGTTTTACTCTCCTGTGGCTGTTAGAACGAGTCTGGCCACCCGCAGCATTGGGGCCACGTTGCGCGCGTTCCTCCCAGCTTAACGCACCCATGTCCTAATGTTCTGTGTCTCCAGCTTCTAGTGGTCTCGGACTTGTTCACTGAGCGAAACCAATTTGAGATGATGTATTCGACGCTGACAGAACTGCGCAGGGTGCACCCTTCAGAAGACGAGATTCTCGTTCAGTACCTGGTGCCCGCCACTTGTAAGGCGGCCGCCGTCCTTGGAATGGTAAGTAAGGTGGCACGGAGCTGTGTGCTGAGGCTGCTTGGGCCTGTCCTGAGCTGAACTCCCTGGCACATGGGAGCCGCAGCACGGGTCAGCTGGAGAGGACTCTGTCCCTGTCGGTGCTGCCCCACAGGGCACTGTGACGTGCTTTGTGGTGGCTGAGCCTGCTTTGGGGCTCCTGTACCCTTTGGTTCTTATGTCGTTGCAGTAGACGGCCCCCACAGGACCATGGGTGTGGTGGCACAGGGATGGCATAGATGGGGGAGCATGACTGGCTTCTCCAGGCTGCTTGTGGCCTGGCAGCCCAGCCCTGGCCTCTGATGCGGTCTGGATCCCCCTGTGCTTCTCAGCCAGCGCAGTCGCCCTCCTGGGAGTCACAGCGTGCATTTCCACCCCCCGGGTCCAGCCACGGTAGTCTGTTCTTAGCATCAGGGTCATCATCTTAGTTCATTTGCGCTATTATCACAAAATGCCTTATAGACTGGGTAATTTATAGACACAGAAAAACAGCTGCTCACAGTTCTGGACGCTGGGAAGTCTAAAGTCAATGCACCAGCAGACTGACATTAGGTCATTAGGTCGGGGTGCCCTCTCTGCTTCATAGCAGGTGCCTTCTTGCTGCATCCTCTTGTATGGATGGGGCGAACAAGAACACTAATCCCATTCGCTGGGGAGAGCCCCATGACAGGTCCTTCTTTATGCTGCTGCTCGTTTATTAGGACTCAGCCGTGCAGCGTACCTTCCTGTCCCGGGCGCTCCTCACCAGTGGCATTTGGGGCCACTGGCAGGAGTGGCATGGAGGCACTTGCTGGGGCCTGTCCCACCACTGCAGCCACGAGCACATGCCAGGCTCTTCCTCCTGCGCTCACCAGGCCTGGCCACAGTCCAACAGATCACACACAGGACATGGCAGAGCCCGTGCCCTCCTCTTGGACTGTCCCCATAGAATCTGTCGTCACTGAGCCCAGAGGCTAGAGCAGGTGTCATCTGTCATAGGTGGCCTTAGCCTAGGTCCTGCTGGAGACCTAGCACTGTCCGGGAGCAGGACAGTGAGCACAGTGGTCCTCTTGTCTGCACAGTCCCTTCAGAGCAAGTGCCCTCGGGTGCTGCCCGCTCATGGCAGAGCTGCCCAACTTGTGGGAGGTCTTTTCTTCTCCGTGGGGGGCTCAGCTGCCAGCTTGGCTTGCATTGTAACTGTGGTTTTGTGCTCAGACCCAGATCCCCCAGGCAAATGTAAATCAGATACATCATGTAAGTAGTAATAATTTTAAAACAGATCCCAAGACAGCATGGCGCATGGGCCCAAGTTCCTGGTTCTGTGTGCACAAATGTTCCTTCTTGAAGACGATGGAAGGCCATCTTGTGTGACTTTCAGCCTGTCCTGCATTGCTGCAGATAGTGCTGCACCCAAGCGTGGTGCTTTCTTCACCCTCTGTTGTCAGACCTGCAGCCCTCCCGCAGCAGCGGATCCTGGTGTTGAGCTTGCAGACGTGGGACTCAAGGCCTGGGTGGGAGCCGTCCTCGGGAAGCTGCCACACAGCTCTGTGGGTGAGGGTGAGGAGGAAGTGACTGGCACAGAGCGTCCTCCTTCAGGCTGAGGCTAGGGGACACAGACTTCCATGGAGGCTGGCTGGCCAGACTGCCTCTTGTTGCTTTTGTGAGATCAGATGAGGCCCCCAGCCTGCCTTTCCTGAGGTGAAATGATCCACAGACACTGAAGTGCCCACAGCTACTCTGCACTTGAGCCCTAAGTGAAGGGCGTGGCGTCGGGTGTAGATTCAGCTCTGCTGTGTTTAGAATACCAAGAGAAATTGATGCCATTTTGGTCCAAGTTAGCATAGACTGGTATTGGGGGGGGCAGGACTACCCTTAGGGGCATTCTGCCTCCAGGCTACACCCCCAGCCCTATTTTATTTTTTATTTGGAAACTGGGTCTCATTAAGTTGCTGAGAGCCTTGCTAAATTGCTGAGGCTGGCTTTGAACCTGCAATGATCCTATCTCAGCCTCCCAAATACTGGGATTATAGGTGTGTGCCACCATGCCCGGCCAGAGCTAAGATTCTTTACAGTGAAGGGACTCAAAGCAAAATGAGGAAGAGGGTAGGGGCCCTGCCAAGTCCAGGAAACCAGGCCGCATCCCAAATCTCCCAGTGGAGTCTCAGGTCATGCCTGATCCCCCAGCAAGGAGCGGTGACAACACATGTGAAGTGTCGCCAACCAGGGAGCCCAGGAGAGACATAGTCTCCAGGGGTCTCACTGGGGCTGGTCCCATGGCACCCTTGGCCCGGCCTGCACCAAACCTTTAGTGGCTCCAAAGGAAATCAGGTGTCAGTATAAACCACACTGTCTACACAGTCCCTGAGACCCAGGGAGTCCCTCCCGTCAGCCAGGGTAGGCACCCTCCTGGCCTCCAGGCTCCCAGGTCCAGCTCAGGGCCAAGCCCACACAGGCCTCTCCTGGAGGGTGTCAGCCCCGTGAGGGCTCTGCCGTCTGCTGGACTCCAGCGCAGCATGGCCTCCCTGCTCCTGGCTGTGGGGAAGTGGGCCACTGAGGCCCAAGCTGTCCGTCCAGCTCAGGCAGCCTCATCTGTGCTTGTGCCCAGGACAAGGCTGTGGCAGAGCCAGTTAGCCGCCTGCTGGAGAGCACGCTGAGGAGCAGCCACCTGCCCAGCCAGATTGGAGCCCTGCACGGTGTCCTGTATGTGCTGGAGTGCGACCTTCTGGACGACACCGCGAAGCAGCTGATCCCAGTCGTCAGTGACTATCTCCTGTCCAACCTCAAAGGAGCAGCTCAGTGAGTGGGGCCTGGCCAGGCGGGCAGGGATCCCAGTTAGGCACCCTGCTCAGGGGACAGTGGCTGAGGTCAGTGAGATGCAGGGACTCAGATGCACACCCGAGCTTCCTTGGGTGTCCCCAACAAGATGAAAAGTCCTGCTTCTATCTCCCAAGGCCCGCCAGTCCCAACTGCACACTCTGCCCACATGGAGGCCTGGAGTAGAGCCGGGCAGACTCCTCGAGCCTGGACTCCTGCGCATGGAGCCGTCGTTAGCACCCACACTCCATGGAAGGGTTGAGTTTCCTCAGGCAGAGACTCAAGGGAGAGTGGAGGGCAGGAGTTAGAAGCAAGGATGCGGGGGCTAGGAGGAAGAGCCAGGTGTCTCCTGACAAGAGTGTGGTTCTGAGGTAGATGATGAAGGAAGGGTGAGGTTAAAGGGGAGATTTGGAGTAAGGTGGTGAGAGTCCTGGGCCCCACAGGCATGGTTGCCGTGAGGGAATGGTGTCCTGATGGGCTGGATGTGTGAGCAGGGGTGTGTCTGAGGGTCTGGTTGGCAGTGTGGGCGTGAGCTAGACCGGTGGAGGCCACCTTGTCCAGGCTAGGAGTGACACAGGTCTGTATGGAGGCCCTTAGCTGGCCCCTGTCCTCGTGATCCCAGAGCCGGCTAAGGTCTAAGCTGTAGAGGCGGCCCCTCGGAGTGGCTGCTGGAGGAGCTGGCATGCCATGGCTTTGTGCTCAGGGATGGACCGTCTATTTTCACTGTGGACTGGGTGGCCACTGAGCTTGGCTGTCGTCTCCGGTTTTCAGCTGCGTGAACGTGCACAGCCAGCAGCACGTGTTGGTGATGTGTGCCACGGCCTTCTATCTGATTGAAAACTATCCTCTAGACGTGGGGCCAGAGTTCTCCGCGTCAATCATACAGGTGAGCGGGCCTTGTCCGTGCATCCTCTGGACACAGGAAGGCTCCCTGTGGAACTATCCAGTGGGTCCCTGATGAGTTGGGGAGGAGGTGAGAACCAGCCTCGCTTTTCGTCCAGATGTGCGGGGTGATGCTGTCTGGTAGTGAGGAGTCCACTCCGTCCATCATCTATCACTGCGCCCTCCGAGGCCTGGAGCGCCTCCTGCTCTCTGAGCAGCTCTCCCGACTGGACGCCGAGTCCCTGGTCAAGCTGAGCGTGGACAGAGTGAATGTGCACAGCCCGCACCGGGCCATGGCGGCCCTGGGCCTGATGCTCACCTGCATGTACACAGGTGAGCGGCAGTCATGAGGGCTGCGGGCTGGTCCAGGGCCCCGGTGCCCAGTAGTAAATGCAGTCCAGCTCCTGTCCAAGTGAGGCAGGAGCACGCTCCTTTGAGGGACACTGGCCCAGGTCCCTCTGGTACAGCACCTTTAGTATTGCCTTTAGCCAGCCCCGTCACCTTGCAAGAGATTAGAGAGCCCAGGCAGGGGGACTGGCTACTTGGCTGTCAGAGCCACCTCTGGCTGCTGTGTCCTGTGGCTGAGTAGTGGGAACCGGGCTGGGTTCTGGCTTTCCGGGGGCTCACGTCTCCTGTTTTCCCATCACCTCTGGTGATATGTTAAGTGCCTGGGTGTGAGGCGCTGTCTGCAGAGGTTTGGGGTTTTGATCGTGTGACCTTCCACTGAGCGCTTTTGTTTCAGGAAAGGAGAAAGCCAGTCCGGGTCGAAGCTCTGACCCTAACCCCGCAGCCCCGGACAGCGAGTCTGTGATCGTCGCTATGGAGCGAGTGTCTGTTCTCTTTGATAGGTAGGAAGTGCGGCCCACACTGCAGCCATAGACTTCCTGGAGCCAAAACCAGGAGCAGCCGTCCTCTTGCCCTAGCTCTGGTCCCTCCAGTGTTTCTCTGCCGGGCCGGGCTCGGGGCTCTCCAGTGAGAGGCCGTCCTTGGGCCCAGCAGGAGTGTGGTGCTGACCGACTTCAAGGCGGCCCTGTGTGTGCCCTTCTCTCCTGAGGCTTCCGGGCCAGCACCTGCAGGCCTCAGCTGCGGCCCAGGCACTCGAATGGTCAGGCTCTGGGGACTGGCGTGGCGCCGCATCAGTGATTAAACACGCCCATTCTGCCTTTCACAAGAGTGGAGCCAGGTGGAGACAGGGTCCTTCTTGTCCTCGAGGGCCGTAGGAGGGCGTGCAGGGCACCCAGGGGCGGTGTTGGGAGCAGCACCAGGAAGAGCGGAGGTCAGAACAGACTGAGCGTCTTTATCATCATTTTTTTTTTTTTTTTGTGGTACTGGGGATTGAACCCAGGGGCATTCTACCTCCGGGCTACACCCCTGGTCCTATTTTTTATTCTTTAATTTGAAACAGGGTTTCGCTAAGTTGCGGAGGGCCTCACTAAGTAGCTGAGGCTGGCTGTGAACCCGGATCCTCTGGTCTCAGCCTCCCAAGTACTGGGATTGCAAGCTGCACCACCATGCCTGGCTCCACATTAGATTTTAGAAGAAACTGTGTGGCCATTCTTCCAGAACATGCTTTTCCACAGAGTACCACCATAGGCAGCTCAGAGACATCTGGGCATACGCAGGTTCCACAGCCAAGCCCCCGCCTTCATGGAACTCAGTCCAGTACTGAGGAAATAAACATTCCAGTGAGTGCAGCCTAAGCGTTCCGCTCTCTAGGGGCCAAGGAGAGGAGAAGACTCTGTTGCAAGACCTTCTGGGGCAGCAGGTGGGTGGAGCCAGGCACACCTGCGAGGAAGCACAGCTCAGGCCCTGGGCACTTCACAAAAATGAAAAAAGAAGCCGGGCATGGTGGCGCACGCTTGTTGTCCCAGTACTTGGGAGGCTGAGACAGGAGGATTGCATGTTCGTGGCTGGCCTCAGCAACTTAGCTTAGCGAGGCCCTCCACAACCTAGTGAGCCCCTGTTACAAAAATAGGGCTGGGAGAGTAGTTTGGAGGTAGAATGCCCCTGGGTTCAATCCCCAGTATCACCAAAAAAAAAAAAAAAAAGAGAAAACAAAAAGTTGATAGAGCATTTTAATGTGGAGAAGTCTCTTCTATGATGCCACTACCCCACACCGCTCCTGCTTACTCTAGCTGCAGCCTCTGCCCTGCTTGGAGTGTCCCTGCAGGTCAAGGGCCACTCTGCCCTGGGTCCGTGTTGGCTGTCCTGGGGCAAGGTTGGGGGAGTTGGGGCCAGGATCAGGCTCTGATCCTTCTCCTCCTCCCAGGATCAGGAAGGGGTTTCCCTGTGAAGCCAGGGTGGTGGCGAGGATCCTGCCTCAGTTCCTGGACGACTTCTTCCCACCCCAGGATGTCATGAACAAAGTCATCGGAGAGTTTCTATCCAACCAGCAGCCATATCCACAGTTCATGGCCACTGTAGTGTACAAGGTGAGGGTGTCTGCACGTGGGACAGGGCCCGGGCAGAGGAGCGGAGGTGGAGCCGACCCCAGACTTCAGTGGGTTTCCATAGGGCCAGGCTTCTCCCCTCAAAATCGACAGTGGCTGGGCGCGGGTCAGTGCTGGAACTCTGCCCGTCCCCATGCTCTGGTGTCTCGCTCCTTCCCAGGTGTTTCAGACTCTGCACAGCGCTGGGCAGTCGTCCATGGTCCGCGACTGGGTCATGCTGTCCCTGTCCAACTTCACACAGAGGACACCGGTCGCCATGGCCATGTGGAGCCTCTCCTGCTTCTTCGTCAGTGCGTCCACCAGCCCGTGGGTTTCAGCGATGTATCCTTCCCTTGGATCTTGTGGCTGGGCTTTTGCCTGTCGCCAGTCCTTGCCTAGTCTGTCAGCATCGAGGTTCAGGTTTTGTTGGAAGCTTTGAAAACCTTTGTGGAACCCCACAGGCGTCAAGGAGACGTCGACCCAGCCCCAAGGGCATAATACATTGACAGGGACACAAAGCAGAGGGTCCAGCCATTTGCCATCCAGGGCTACCCAGAGGGGCTGGTGTTTGGCAGAAGTGTTGTGGCTGGCGGAGGGCGGGGGGCAGCTTGGGCCAGCACTGGCCCTGCGGCTGCCCTGTCCTCTCCTGTGCTCCTGCCTCCTGCCGCTGGGTTTTCCCCGGTGCTGCTTCTCATTAGCTCTGTCATTGTGCCATGATCGCCCTCCTAGGGAGAGGCATAAGTAAGCCCCAGCTCCCATCCCCAGTGTTGGCAGCCAGGAGTTCCCCTTTAGGCAGCCCTCCACCAAGACAGACCACAGGAGCCTCTGACCGACACGGCTGGCCTGGTGCTGACAGCGCAGCCTCTCCCGGAGAGCCTGGGCGGGTTGGCGGGGCAGAGCATTGCCTTCCCTGTGCCGAGCAGGAGCCCCGGCCACCAGCCAGCGTTGCACGGGGAGCCCGCAGGTAAGTGCAGGGGACCGGAGGGAGCCAGCAGGCTTGCTGCTGGGAGAGGGTTGTAGTCCAGGCCACCCCGCTGCTGCTCCCTGGCCCTTCGTAAGCCTGGTCAGGAACGGAACTCCCCAGGGAGGACGGTGGGGCCACCTTCCCCACCCTCGCCAGCATTCTCCCTTGACTGTGCTGCTAGCCTTCCACACGTCATCAGCAGGATGGGCAAGCTGGAGCAGGTGGATGTGAATCTTTTCTGTCTGGTGGCCACAGACTTCTACAGACACCAGATAGAAGAAGAGCTGGATCGCAGGGCCTTCCAGTCAGTGTTTGAAGTGGTTGCAGCTCCGGGAAGCCCGTACCACCGGCTGCTGACTTGCTTGCGAAACGTCCACAAGGTCGCCACCTGCTGAGCACCTGTGGAGGCAGCGGCCAAGAGGGGGCCGCCGGGGCCAGGGCCTCTGGGAGCCTGTGCCAAGCACCCGCCTCTGCCGGGGCTGCCTCGGTCACCACAGGCTTCAGCTTGCATCATGCAGGCCGCCAGCCTGTGTGTGTCTTTGCCCGTGACAGAAGTGCTCTTTGCAGCGAGGGGGCTGTGCAGGGAACATGCAGTATATTGGGGCTGAGCCTCAGACCTGCGTCACGCCTCGCTGCAGCTGGTGGCAATGCCAGTGGGCCAGGGGTTTGTCGTTCTCCAAGTGTTCACCTGTCCACGGTCACCAGGTTGCAGCTGCCCTTGCCTCTGGGGTGGAAGTTCTGGTTCTCACGGGTTGTCCCATAGGTAGTTGCCCCAGCCGGCTGGAGAGCACCATGCGTCTCCCCAGCAAGGCATGCCTGCCGCACCGGTGTCTGGATGCATAGGCGCGAAGGTGTACGGCGCGCTGGGGGCGCCATCTCCCTTTCTCTGTTTTCTTCTCAGGACTTAAAATTTAATTATATCAGTAAAGAGATTAATTTTAACATAACTCTTCCTATGCGCGTGTAAAGTGTGTGACTTGTAAGGCCTGTGCTGCATGTAACAGCGTCCGTGGAAGTGGACAGGCCCTCTGGCCACCACTCTCTCTCCTGTAGCTACTCAAGTCTGGTCAGGCAGGTCCCTCATGTTAGCCCTCCTAACACCCATGCACTTGGGCACACAACTCTCTTTTTGTATGCATTCACGTCTCATTAGAACGTAGAGAGGTATTGGTGTCCTGGTGTCCATGGCAGGATCCTCTCTGGGGATGGCTCTGAGAATTGAGGATTGAGGAGAGCTGGGTGTTCCAGGCCTGTGCTCACCCCCTCTTTGGGCACAGACAGCTCTGAGTTCTCCACCTGCCAATAAGGGACCCGGCTTCCCTGTCGCTCAGCCCACCTGGCCGTGAGCAGCCTCTATTGCATCCAGAGGTGCTGGCCCTGGCAGCTCTGGGCCTAAGCTGGCCCCGGCTGGGCTCTGGCCAGGAGCCTGCTCGCGGGTGCTGGGTGCGCCACCCTCTGGCTTCCTCTGTACAGTGGGGCCAACCAACGGGTGCCTGGCCTGGTAGCCCCAAGGGCACCACTGAGCTGTGTCTGGGCTCCTCTTGGTCAAGAGTTAAGCTGGCTGTCTTTGGTGACTGTGAGGGATGGACTCCGCCACCTCTTCTCCCCTGTTACCTCATTGTACATGGGACTCCCCTTTCAGCCCAGGAGAGTGCAGGTCTGCGCCGTCATAGCCCGGGAATAGTTTGATCTCGGCTTGCATGAGATGGTAGGGAGGGAAGGGTCAGTGACTGGTCAGCCTGCGGCCTGGAGCAGTCAGAGCTGCTGCATCTGCCCTAGCCCTGAGTCCCTGAACCAAGCTTCCTACTTCCAGGCCCAAAGCATCTGAATCCTTTAAATGGAGATGAGGCCTGGACAGGAGGGCTGCCTTGACTTACTGGGTGGTCTGGGTGCTCCCCTTGCTGCCTGGCTGTGCACAGGCAAGCCGTGAGGCAGGCCTGACTAGTTTGGTGATGGCTCTGCTGGTTGGTCTGATCATGACGGTCAGTGTTTTAGGTATTTAGTGTGACAAGTGGTGATCATTTGGAGCCGTTCCCTAGTCTGCAAAAGAGGAGAGACCTTTTGGTCCGTCAGGTTAGTTGACTGCACATCGGTCTGTGGGATGCTGCCTTGAGACCCCTGAGCATCCTTCTGTCCCTCTCCTGCTGCGCCAGGTGGAGGGCAGCCAAGGTGTAGGGTTGCATGCCACAGTGTTAGGAGGGGAGCCTATGGGGAGCCCCTCAGCTGCCTCACAGCCAGCATGAGGCTTCTCCTGCCAACCCCAGCTGAGACCTCCCTGAGGCAGACCAGCCTGGCCTGGTATTGGGCAGCACAAATGGTAGAGATGAATCTGGGTTTTGAGGAGGACTTTGGGGGAAGCAACTAAGTTAAGAAGAAGTAAGAAAGTCCCCAGCTTCCCCTTATTGGCTGCTTGGGGCTCTCATTTCTCATCCTAGCTTTCCCCCTAGAAAGCCTGCTAGTGTTTATGAACCAAGGGAGAGTTCTCAGAACAGTTGCCGCCCTGTCCCCAGGCTGCCCCAGCAGCTCTGAGGCAGAGGCATGGCAGTGGAACTTTGTTCCTGGCTGGATGTTTACATTTGTAAGAAATAGCACTATGACTGGACCGTTTGGAGCGCTTCCTCTTGGGATGCACGTCACTGGGCTCAGCAGAGTTTAATTGGCCTCCTTTTGTTCACCCCACCATCAAAAATAACTCCCATAGCACGTGGCGGAACCCAGCTCTGGCGATTGGCAGCAACCCCAAGACTTCCCTGTGTGCTCCAGAGATGCATATGAGTTTATAGGTGAAGTATATGTGTATGTGCATGTATTCGTACCCATCGTTTCACTTATGCACATGCACGCACACACACACCCACACACCCCTCGAGACAATATGCAAGGCCTCCGAGAGCGCCGAGTCAGTTCCTCCTGGAGGTTGGCTGCTCTTAGACCTTCAGGTGAAGTCAGCTGTGTGACTAAGTGAGAGCGGCACCCGATAAAGGTAGGGGTGGTTGCTCATTACAGTCCCACTGGAGAAGTGCTCCACCTTGTCAGCTCTGCAGAAGGATCAAGACTTTTTCAAGTTCTTTGAGATGGGATTTCCAAATGTTACTGAAAATGTCAGTTTGATTGTCAAGTTTTTTTGTGGGGGAGATGGGGCATTGTTTTAGTTTTCCTGCTGGTACTATCAGGAAAGAGTTTAATGAAACCAGGGTAGAATTATTTGGCAATGCACTTACGCATGTTTCTTCTCCAAAACCGTGCCTCCTTTCCACCGCTGGCCCCGCTGACATATGTAGGTGACTTTCCAAGTGCCCTTTAGTGTTCTTTCTTGGTTTTGCCTGCACATGCACCCTTCAGGAGGAGAGTGGAGCGGAAACACTTCCAGACACCCAGAATGTAGCGTCAGAGAAGGCTCCGTGACCTGGAGGCCCCTTCACTGACGGGACTCCTCCCTGTGGAGCTGAAACTGCCTGCTTCGCGCTAGACTGGCGGGTCTCACAGAGCAATAACCCGGCGCACGCCGCCTGGCAGGTGGGACTGCCCCGTGGAGGGTCTGGAGTGGGTTCGGCTCTGTGTGTTTGTGGGGTGGACTTAGTTTCCTCTGGCTACCTGTGAGCATTCTTCCAGCAAACATCCTCGCTTGGGCCTTGTCCGTCCTTCCCTCTGTGCTGGGTGCCGAGACGAGACCACGGTTGCTGCTGCCCCGATAGACCCAGAGCCGCCCTCTGGGGGGGCGAAGAAACACCTTGAGAGCTGCTCAGCTCTCCAGTGGCTCAGCCCAGAAGAGGACTGTCCCATGCTGGGCCCCAGGCTACCGGGAAGGAGGGGCCTGCTCAGCGAGCCACGTGACAACTGAAGGTGGCCTGGAAGACAGGGCTGTCCTCCCGGGTGCCTGTCACACTTGAATGCCATCAAGGACCCCCTCCCCTGGAGTGCTTCTGGGAGCAGAGCCTCTGCTGCAGGCTGTATGGAGGGACCCACCTGCCGTGGTTTGGCTCCATCTGACAGCTGCGGTCTGGCCCTACTGCTTTGAGCCACCGGCAGGGGTTGTCACTGGGCTATGGGCTCCACTGGGAGCCGGCAGGGCTATGATGGGTGAGTCCGGAGCCCGGCCTGGTTCTGACTGCCCGCTGCCAAAAGGAAGGACTGGTGTGAGATGTATATTTAAAATTTCTAAACTGCTGCAGAAATTGTACATCCAAATTAAACAGTTAAACCCGTTGTTGTGAGGCTTGCTTTGCTTGTTGAGAACCTGCTCTCTGGCATCTGAGACTCTCTGCTCAGTGGGCAGACTCTGGCTGCTCACCAGCAGTCATCGGACACCATGGGCCCAGGTGGCCACATGCAGGGGCAGAGACGGGGACAGGCCTGTGCCTGCTGGATGCCTTCACTGAGGGCAGAAGCACCAAGGAACGGTGCAGGTGGTCTCCCAGCCTGATCAATGCGGGCCACCAAAGCTCTGATGGTTAGTGGCATTGTAGGCTTGCCACAAGGAAGCCTCGGGTGTGGGCCCTGAGTTTCTGCTTCCACATTGGCCCCAGGGCACTGGAGGGGTGGTAAGGGCTTTGTCCTCACACAGGACACAGGACTCCCCTCACAGCCCCGCTGACCCTGCACAGTTGGTCTTCCTACCTCTGCCTGGCTGAGCTACTGTGTCTGCAGCATCCACCCATCCTTTTTGGCTTGTAGGTCCTTCTGTCTGAAATGCCACATCCTTCACGAAGTCTGTGTGCCTTCCTTCTCACGGGGCCGAGCTCGCCTCCCGAGCCTTGGTGGCTGGTGCTGTGGGAATCTTGGGCTGCGGGTTGCTCCGCAGCAGGGTATTTAGTAAAGGTTGGCTGAAAGTCCCTCTGGTTCCGGCTAACTGGTAGGGGTTGTCTACGTTCCTTGGCACTGCAGGCCCTGGGGCGGTGCCAGGGGAGACCACGAGCAGACCGGTCTGCTGAGGCCAGGCCGCACTGGGGCCTTTGTGTCTCATCCTCCCACCCCCAGATGTGGGGTCCCTTTCTGCACAGGGAGGTGAGCATTGCAGAGGGGCCTGGAGTACAGTGTGCAGGGTTGGCTCTTCCCTCTCCTATGATAACCATTCGATGGGGTCACTTCAACTCCCAATGTCTGTCTCCCTTCGGTGACAACCTCAGGGCCTCCGCTGGCCTCACCCTTTGGAGCTCCCTCACTTCTGGTCACTTTAGGGAAACCAAGCAACCCTTCTCCCTGGTTCAAGTGTGGACAGCCAGACCCTTGGCACACCTGGCACAGCTGCCATTTCCAGAAAGAAACAGAGCCCAGACCCAGTGGGAAGAAGTGACAAGCTCTCTGTGTGCAGGCTCTGCGACACACCCTGCCCATTCCAGCTCCTCAGCAGAGCGCAAGAACCTGCCACCACCCTCTTCCTCCCCAGAGTGTGTTCTGCCCGCCGCCTGGGGGGCTCGGGATGCAGGACCCTGGGCCCTGCCCCTGCCCCTGCTGGGGCTCGTGCTCGCTGCCTTCAGCAGCGTTTGGTTTTACATTCTGAAGTGGCTTCCCCAGGGAGGAGTCTGATACACTGGAGGAGGGAAGTGGCCAGTGGGAGGCGAGTACCGGGTGGCATGCGTCTGGCTTCAGGTTTCCCAGGAGCGCTGCAGAAGGCACTTGCCTCTGTGTGGTACGACGCAGCCAAACCAGGATAGGAAGCCCTACTCTGTGGCCCAGTAGTGGGTCCCAAGGAGCAAGGGGACTCGATGAGGTGTTCTCTAATAGCCCAAGTCTGTGGTCCTCGAGCACTGTGGCCATATGCAGGGGCCTGGGGCAGAGGTGGCCCTAGCTCCCCACCTACTCAGATGTTTTGGTCCCACCTGGAGGGCATCCCTCCCCATTGTGGTCCTGGCGGGGACAGGGTTTTCTCTACCTCCCCTGGGGGACAGGCATTTTGGCCATGGATGCCTGGTAGTCATAGGGCGAGGACAAGAAAGCTGAAAGGCAGAAAGCTGAAAATTAAGGGTCTGGTTCCTCATTGGCATGGAGAAAGATGGTAATGCCCAGCACCCAGGCTGGGCCCACAGGCTCCCTGCTTCCACCCTGGTCCAGCAGCCCGGCCCCAGGAACTGCTGGGCCAGGCCGGTCTGAGGTGGATCCTAACCCCTCTCCCTGCCGCTGAGATGGCTCACCCCTTCCCGGAGCAGTCCAAGCCACGTAGATGCTCAAGGCCCCTGTGTCGGGGCTGCGCTGTGCGTGCACACACATTCTACCAAGTCTTGGGTTCTTCGGCCCCTGAGTTCTGTCCGTCAGTACAGGCTCGGCTCACGGGTGCCTGCTCCTGAAAGGTCCCTGGCATCCTCAGTGGCCTGCACACTTTCTGCTCTGGGCCTCGTGTGGGCTGAGCCCTGCCGCCACCACCCTGGTCAGGTGGTGGGGCAGGTACCGTGAGTGGAATGGGACTGTCAGGATGGCCCCAGCCTCGTTTAGAGGGGAGACTGAGACCCAGAGAGCGTGGGATGTGCCCCAGCACAGCAAGACCTATCTGGACCCTGCCCTCCCAGGGATGCTCCTGCCAAGGCCTGACCTGCCCCTTCTCCCTGCAGGTGCTGCTGGGTGCCCAGCCCCAGCCCTCTGCTTCCCGATCCTGCAGTGCCTGAGGGTCCCAGCAGGCCATGCAGCTGTGCCAAGGTATGGAGCCCTTCCACACACACAGACACCCCCCCCCCCTGGCAGGTCCAGCCGGAGTTCATTCTTGTCCTGGGAGGCCCAGACCAGGGCTCTGTGCCCTGTCCAGGAACTTCCAGTGCGCCCGAAGCCTGAGAAGAGGTTGGAGCTCAACCTCTCTTTTCATGTGCCACCTGCAGGTTGGTGCAGCTGTGGGGCCACTCTGTGCCCAGCAGAGCTCAGGCAGGCACGGGCTTAGGTGCCTTCTCTGGAGCCGTGGAGCTGCAGGGCCCTGAGCACGGGCAGTGACAGCCATTGGCCAGCACTATTCTTTAGGGCGGCAGGACATAGCAGGCTCTGCGCTCTCCAAAAGCTCCCCGGGGGAGGTGTAGAAGGGACTGAGAGGTGGCAGATGGGGTCCTGGAGCCTCGCAAGGGCTGTGCCCCCTTGGCTAGCACTGTGGTCCAGCCAGGTCCTGTCGTCCCCATTGCGGGGGTGAGGGAGCTGAGGTGGAGGGGACAGTGGTGAGTGAGGTCACACGCCGGGACCACAGGCCATGCTTCCCTAGCCTTCCCTGCGTGCGGGAAGGAGGCGCGAGCCAGTCCTGCCTCTTCCCTTGGAGTCTTGGCTGAGAACAGGCAGTGGGACGTCCCCGCCTCCAGGGTCAAGCTCTGTGCCTGACAAGCAGCCTCCTGGGGTGAGGGCCTTCCAGGCATTCTGCAAACCCGCCCCAAAGCTCTGGGCGCTGGGCACCAGGGGGCAGCAGCGAGCTGTGTGACCCAGGGCTGTGCGTGGGAATGCGTGGGGAGGATTTGGGGGTGTCTCCTGGGTGCGTCTGTAGGGGAAGTGCAGCAGTCATGAACCCCCCCTGGGAGTGCTGCATGGCCAGGCAGGAGAGACAGTGTCCGGGGTCTCTAGGTGACCCCAGGGCCCAGAGAGGAGGGGTTCAGCCAGCTCCAGGAGCCGACGCCAGGGCCAGGCAGTGTGAAGGGGCCTCCCGCAGGGTCACATGTGTGCTCTTCTCAGAGGGCACCAGGCTTCAGACGTGTGCCCACTCCAGGCTCAGCTGTCCTATGTTTGGGGCCAAGGAGGACAGACATGCACCAGCCGCACCCCTGCTGGTTAGTGAGTTTAAGCCGAGGGGGTCGGGGAGGCAGGACCACCAATGGTGCGCTGGGCCAGGGACCCCAGATGCTGGCCACCGTGTCCTTCACGGCCTGCCCAGCACAGGGCACCTGAGTTCCATGAGGTCTTGTTTGATTTTTACTTTTTCTTTTTGTATTGAGGATTGGGTACTTGAATCCAGGGGCACTCTACCTCTGAGCTACAACCCCAGTTTTTATTTTGAAACAGTCTTGCTAAGTTGCTGAGAATGGCCTTGAACCTGTGGTCCTGTCTCAGCATCCCAAGTACTGGAATTATAGGCATGTACCCCCACACCCAGCTAGATTTTTACGTGTGTGTGTGTGGTACTGGGAATTGAATCCAGGGGCCTTCTACCTCCAAACTACACCCCCAGACCCTTTTATCTTTTGTTTTGAAACAGGGTCTTACTAGGTTGATGAGAGCTTCACTGAGTTGCTGAGGCTGTCCTCAAACTTGTAATCTTCCTATCTCAGCCTCCCAAGTACTGGGATTACAGGCATGTGCCACTACTCCAGGCTAGATTTTTACCTTTTAAATGTGGCTGCTGATGCCCTGAAGTGGCACTTTACCTCTGCAGACCCACGGCTCACTACTCCTGCCCTCCTGTCCCCTGGCTCCTGAGGCTAAGGTCCCTGCCAAGCCCCGCTGGCATTGTAGTACCTCCACTCCACAGAGCAGGCACCCACCTTCCCACCCTGCACCCCCTGTCAGTCTTGCTGAGTCTCCCTGCCAGTCAGCTGCCCACGTGCTCCAGGCCCTCGTCCGGCCTGACTGTCCAAGCAGAGCCCTCTGGACTTTCCAGTTGTCCCAGCTGATTCCTCCTCGTCTCTCAGCACTGAGCTTGCCTGCCATCCATCCCCGGCCTGTGCTGAAGGCAGTGTCTGTGTGACCCTGACCTGCGCACGGGGCCTGGCTTCCCAGCGTCCACACGACCCGAGGACCAGGGTGTTCGGTGGATGAAGCAAGAGAAGTGAGGGCAAATGATAGGAGAGGTTGGGCTGGCGAGACTCCCAGCCCTGTGCTGTCGAAGATCTGGGACCCAGCCTCAGATAAGCCTGGCAGGGGCCTTCCGGAGGAAGGGAGGGTCCCAGCCATGAACCCCACCAGCACCAGCAGCTGCCCTATCAGGTCAGCCCTGGGGCCTCGGCCTCCCTGTCTGCCGGTCTTCTCTGCCTCCCCACCCTGTCTCCCTTCTGACCATCTTCTGTCCCACTCCATGCCCATCCTTGTTTTCCCCAGGTCCCCTGGGCTGCATGAGCCGGGTAGGGCCGAGGTGGGGGCTGCCCCCTACATCCCACCCATCGGGAGCCTAGCCTGCGCGACGTAAGCACCTCTGCATGGCCGGCTGGCCAGCGGGAGGCAGGGCCGGCAGCCTGGCCACTGGGTTGGGCCGGGCCCCTCACTCGCTGCAATATTGATGGCCCGTCAGTGCGGCCCTGATTCCTGTGCTTTCAGTTAAAAGGTTTCTGTTGTTGTAGCTTATGCAGTTGCTCTGTTGCTATGGAAACGTGACATCAAAATGACGTTTCCCGTTTAAAAGCTTTTAACTAAATTCCTGCCTGTCAGATGTAGGCCCCATTTTGAGCGTGGAGCTGCCTCGAGCCAGCGCGCGGTGCCTCCCGCCCATGGTGTGCGGGCCGGGCCCGGGGCCCCGCCTGAGCGCCATCCTTAACCCCGCAGGTGCCTCCAGCATGGCGGCGGCCGAAGTGCCCGGCTACCTTGTGTCTCCTCAGACGGAGAAGCACCGGCGGGCCCGCAACTGGACGGACGCGGAGATGCGCGGCCTCATGCTGGTCTGGGAGGAGTTCTTCGAGGAGCTCAAGCAGACCAAGCGTAACGCCAAGGTGTACGAGAAGATGGCCAGCAAGCTCTTCGAGATGACCGGCGAGCGCCGGCTGGGCGAGGAGATCAAGATCAAAATCACCAACATGACCTTCCAGTACAGGTGGGCGCCTCGGGACGGCAGGCAGAGGCCAGCGGGGCCACTGCCTGGCCGCTGCGGGCTCAGAGTCAGGGAGGGCGTGCGGCCTGGGCTGCGTGGCCCACCTCCAGTCAGAGCCCCGTGGGAGAGATGGTTTGCGGAAAGCATTTACGCAGCCTCCCGTTGGGGAAACGGAGAAACTGAGGCCCATCAGGGGCAGGGAGCTGGTCAGGCACTCTCAGGGTCTGGGGCCAGTGCCAGACCTCAGCTCCAAGAACGTGCGGGAGAACTAAGGCAGGCTGCACCCAGCTGGCCAACCCCTCGTACCCCAGACAGGACAACAGGCTACTAGCCGGCTTTGGTTCCGCCCAATCACAGCCCAGGCAGGGAAACTGAGGCCAGAGAGACAGGAGGCTCGACTCCCAGGCCTGTGCAGTCCTGGTGCGCTGGGACTTTGAGCCTCAGCTGAACCCCTGCCCTGTGCCCAGCTCAAGGCCAGCCTCAGGGTGGGAAGAGGGGCCTTTAGAGCTGATGTCAGAGATTCCAGGGTGCCCAGACAGTGCCCAGCTCATGGGTAGGGGCTTGTTTGTGGGAGGAAGAAGTGGAGGCCAACCCTGGCCCCAGGGACTCCCAGTCTGGGGGTCTCCAGGCCTAGCCTTATCTTGCCCCCACTGTCTCGCAGGTTGGCTGTCCCTGGCCTGAGCTGGAGGGGAGCGTGGGGGACACTGCAGGACAGAGCAGAGACGACTCCTAGGTCTGGGGGCTCTGCACCCAGTTAGAGCAGTTGTGACCCCATGCCCAGGACCATGTAGCGTGTGGGCCTGACCCACCTGGAGAGGGTCACGGGCAGGGCAGGACAGGGGTGACGGGGGTGGGGGTTATGGGATTATGAGCAGAGACTTGTATGGCGTGAAGGTCATGGTGTGGTGTGAAGGTCATGGGCATGAGGAGGGTCTCATGGGGGCGCAGGTCACAGCAGGAGCGGGATGGGAGGCAGCGGCTGAGAGCACCAGCCTGTGGGTATCCTGGGCAGGCTGGGCCACGGCTGCCTGAGAGCCTGCCAGCGTCCCGGGATGGCCGGTGCTGTCCGCAGGAGGCTCGCAAAGGTTCTAGGGAGGTCGGCAGGACAGACCGCACCGGCAGGTTTGCTTGTGAGCACCGTAGCCACGCTCCATGGGAAAGAGGAATCCCTACCCCCTCACAGGTGAGGAGATACCCCACCAAGGTCAGAGGGGAGCCCAGCCCTGTCCCAGGGCCCCTGGCTGTCCCGGTCGCCGTGAGGGGCCCAGCAGGGCCCTCCAGACCACGAGGCCACGAGGCTCCGCTTCCACTCGTGCTGATGGGACTTTTCATGGCGCTGGAGGGAGCGGGTCTACAGCTTGGCCCCGTCCACGGCTGTTTCTGATCCTGAGCGCTGGCCTCCAGCCAGGCCTGGGAGCCGGAACCGCAACCCGGCAGCTGCTCTGAGTCTGGGGCTTCAGCCGCTTAGCGTGGATGATGCTAAATTTGAGCCTCCAGCTCGTTGTGTGAGGGCTGAGACGCGAGCCTGGCGTCGGCGAGGCAGACGTGAACACGGCAGCGCATGCAGCGGCCTGCCTTGCCCCCCCTGCTCCCCACGGCCCGGTTCAGGTGCCTGGTGAGGAAGGGGCTTCGAGGGGCGGCAGGGGTGGCGCTGGCTTTTTCCTCGGCCCCTGACTCAGTCATTCACGGGCAATGCCTCGGCTGCTCCAGTTGGTGTCTGCCTGGGTTATTCATTATTTATCTTGAAAGCCTTCCTAGAGTCCCAGGGGATGGATTCTGTCTCCATTCCTAGAGGTGGGGTGTGAGCCAAGGAGGCCCAGGAGATGAGGGTTAGGGGTGCAGCAAAGGGGTCCCACCAGCACTACAGGCTAGGGCGAGGGTGCACAGCACTCCACAGTCCATGAGGCATGTGCACATTGGGCCTCCTCACAGCTACTGTTGCCAGCCCTTCTTCACCAAGGGGAAACTGAGGCCCAGAGCAGGAGAGGGTCTTGCCACATAGTCCTTAGCAGGCTGAAGCTTTGACTGAGTGACCAGGTCTTTATCTACCCATCCCGACCTCCCCACTACAGAGACATTTCTTGTCTTTGTTTTTTTTTTTTTAATAAGAACTCTTTGTATATTAAGGTTGTCAGGCTGAGAAAGTCTGAGGTGGCTGGGTTCTATGCAGCATGGTTTGTTAGACTGTCATCTGGGAGCCAGGCATGGTGGCACACACCTGTAATTCCAGTACTTGGGAGGCTGAGATAGAAGGATCACAGGTTCAAGGCCAGCCTCAGCAACTTAGGGAGACCCTGTTTCAAAATAAAAAATAAAAAGGGCTGGGGATGTAGTTCAGTGGTAGGAACACCTATGGGTTTAATCTCTAGTAACGCGCGCGTGTGCACACACACATACACACACACACGCACGCACGCACGCACGCACACACACACACACACACACACTGCCATCCGGGGCTTCCCATGCTGGGGACAGGCTTTTCCTATTTCTATAAGGAGCGGGCTGGCTTGAGTGAGATATGAAGGGCCAGGGAGGAGCCTGGGTGGAGGCTGATGTGGGCACCAGGTGGGTCGAGAGTGCTCCCTGTGCCCCGCCCTGTGGCCTGTCCCTGGTTTGGTGGAGGGAGCCTTGGGCCTGGGTGCTGCTCCCCAAGGCTAGCATCTCCTGCTGTGACTGGCTGCTGCCTGCGCCTGAGCGGCAGCCCCTGCTTTCTAGCCATGCTTGCTTGCCGGGACACTCATGCAGCCAGCTGATGGTCACCAGTACCAGTGTGACCAGAGGCACCCCGTTGCAGGGAACCCAGGTGCAGACAGGAGGCAGGCGGCTCTGAGGGCAGGGGCTGGTCCGGGCTCAGCCTTTGAGCACTCGTATTTCCAAGCCTCTCTCATCCAGTGCACATTGGCAGGCATGTGGGGAGCCCTGAGGCTCAGGATAGGCAGAGACTAGGCACCCCCCTGTCCCCGGCCGGTGGCATCTTCCTGGCTGGCCAGAGCTGCCCAGCTACCTAGGGGCCCCATCTCCCCAGCCCTCCCCTGCAGAGGATGGCCGAGGTCCGGGGACCTGCTGGGCCTCTCGTCGAGGAGGCTGTCTGCAGGAGAGGGTGGGAGGCAGGGCCTGGGAGGCACTTGGCCGGCAGGGCAGATCTGCTCTGTGCAGACCCTAAGCGGGGGCCTGAGTTCAGAGGCCCTGTCAGGTAGTGTGGGAAGGAGCCCGCCAGGCCCAGCCCACCGCCACGGGTCAGGCTGCAGGTTCTAGAGCTGGCTCCAGGCTCGTGCCGGGTCCAATAGTGACAGCTACAGCCCAGGTCAGGACCCCGCGTGCTTCCTGTGAGGCTCCACGAATGATACTGGAGCCGGGCCTTCTGTTTGCCAGCCACCAGGCAGCGTTTTACTAACTCTGCCCTCAGTCTTGTGAGGGGCTCACTCTTTCATCCCCATTTCACTGATGCAAAAATGGAGGCTCAGAGAGGTTAACGAACCTGCCCCAGTTCGCACAGCAAAGTGGGGGAGACGAGATAGAGGCTCAGAGCTGTGGACACCGCAGGCCATCGTCTTACGGTGCTCTGTCCCTGAAGTGTCCTCTCCAGAAAACCTTGACGGTTATCTTACAAAAGCTTCTTATGTTTGCATTGTGTGATATAGTTTATTACGGTATTTTATTGTTGCTGGTTATATGCGTTCATCGCAGAGACTACTGAAAAGCATAGGGAAAACAACAGGGAGGACCCGCACCCAGCACCCGGGGCGTGCGCTTCCTTTTAACATCTACAGCCGTGCAGGCCCCATAGCTCACCTCTTTCTAAGTCCAGTGTCACCGTGACCCTGGGGCCTGGCCGATTTTGCTGGGGCGGCCCGTGCTGGCCGAGAGTGGCTCCTGCCTGCGCCAGCGCCGCTCTCCCGGGGTCCCCGGAGCCCCTGTGCGCCCCTCTGCCGAGGGGCCGGGCGGGACGGGCTGGGACCACCTGTTTCTTACCCTTGGCTCTTGTGTGTTTCGTTTCAGGAAATTAAAATGCATGACAGATAGCGAGTCCGTCCCGCCGGACTGGCCCTATTACCTAGCCATTGATAGGATTCTGGCCAAGGTCCCCGAGTCCTGTGAGGGCAAACTGCCGGACGGCCAGCAGCCGGGGCCCTCCACCTCCCAGACCGAGGCGTCTCTGTCGCCGTCCGCTAAGTCCACCCCTCTGTACTTACCGTATACCCAGTGCTCCTATGAAGGCCGCTTCGAGGACGATCGCTCCGACAGCTCCTCCAGCTTACTGTCCCTTAAGTTCAGGTAGTGTGTTCACTCTTCTTCTGCCCGGGGTGCCTCAGCCCGCCCCGCGGGGCCAGGAGTCCAGCTGTGCAGAGCAGGGGCCGGGAGTGGCGCGGGCGGCCGGCTTTGGGCCAGCAAGAGTTCAGTGTCGACAGACAGATGGGGCTCCTCTCCAGGCTCCATCACTTTTTAGCTGCTTAAGAAGTTCCTTGACCTCTCTGGCCTCAGTCTCCCTCCTGTAAAATGGGGATAAGTCAGTACCTTCCTGAGAGGGTGGCAGGGACCGTCAAGAAGAGAAGACACAGGCCCAGCCCCGAGTGCACTCCCCTGCCTGCCCTCCCCCACACGGCCTGCCCCACGGTCCTCCCTGCCCTCATGGGCACCAGCAGGCCCTCAGTGCTAACCTCCAGAGCCGTGGGCAGGCCTCTCTTATCACGGGCCTTGTTCCAGGCCTGTGCTGGCCACGTGACCGTGCCTGCGAGATGCTCACAGGGTGGCCGGGTGCAGGAAGGTGCCCTGGTGTGGGGGTCAGGGAGCCCCAAGCGTGCACGCCTCGGCAGGGGCATTCAGGATGGGCTTTCAAGGTAAAACAAGAGTCGGCCAGTTGGAGAGAGTGGAAAGAATGTGGCTTTGCGTCACAGTCTCCCCTGTGTCCTGGTCTTCAGCCTGATGGGAAGGGGAGGATGGCATCTCTGAGGGGGGTCCCTACAACCTGACGACCCCAGTGTGGGGAGCTGCTACTTGGTTAAGCCAGCCCCCTTTCCCACTGAAGATCCAAGACCAAAAAAAAAAGAACCTATGCTGCAGCCAGACCCAATTAGCAGGGTGGCCTGTGATTTATGGCCAATTGTTCCTGTGTACTGTTGAGCCCAGTTCCCGGACTCAGCTGCCCGGGGCACTACACAGGGCCGGGACAGGGGGCACTCTCCTGCCCCTCAGGCTGGCTGGTCACCCTCTGCTCAGAGCACAGAGCACAGGCCGGGACAGGCAGGCGGCAGGGCAGGCCCTTGGGGTCAGGGGGGATTCGGCAGCTCCTTGACCAGGGATGGCCACCACCCCAACAGCAGGGTGCCCCTGGAATGGCCTTGGGGCCAGCTGCCTCTGCCTCCCACTTCTGCCAGAGGCTCAAGGTCCTGGGGAGGATTACCCACCGCCCCAGCTGCCTGTCGTCCTGCCTCCCCACCCCCAGGCACTCCGGTCCCCTCTCCAGGCTGCTGGGAAAGGGGGCTCCAGCTTCTTCCTTCTGGGACCTGTTTCCCCAGATGGCTTTGGCAGATTGGCAGTCTCTGGCTTCTCTGCAGGGGCACCAAGGGCCACACACTGCCCTGTACCCCTCCCACCAGCCTCCGTCTCTCCCTGGGGTATCCTCTCCACCTGGGGCCCTCCTGGGGCCGGGCCCCTGCCTGTCCAGCTCAGGGGGCTTGGGGTGTCCTCATGGCTGGTGTGCCCTTCCGCAGCCTAGAACACCCACCCTCCCCAGACCGTAGGAGTGTGGATTGTCGCAGGGGTGCCTTTGGCCCAGTGACTCTCTGTCACTGTGCGCAGGCCGCAGCCCCTTCTCGTATGCATGGACTTGGACCCGAGTGGGGCTTGGCTCCCTGGCCTCAGTGTCCTTGTTCATCCACTGGGGTGGCGGGGAGCAAGGGACCCACGGGACCCAGGCTCTGGCCAGCAGCCCACAGCCATGCTGCCTTGCAGGTCAGAGGAGCGGCCCGTGAAGAAGCGCAAGGTGCAGAGCTGCCACCTGCAGAAGAAGAAGCTGCGGCTGCTGGAGGCCATGCTGGAGGAGCAGCGCAGGCTGAGCCGCGCCATGGAGGAGACCTGCCGCGAGGTGCGGCGCGTGCTGGACCAGCAGAACATCCTGCAGGTGCAGAGCCTCCAGCTGCAGGAGCGCATGATGAGCCTGCTCGAGAAGATCATCGCCAAGTCCAACGTCTAGGCCGCGGGCTGGGCGCCAGCTGCACACCGCGGTCCCGCCGCCCGGGCAGGCCCTGGAGAGGGAGCAGGCCTCAGCCCGGCCTCTGTGGGCTGCTCCCGGCAGGATGTCCTTCCTGAGGACCCCACGGGGCCTGAGAGACGGCGAGAGCCCCGCCTCCAGCACTAAGTCCCTTCCTCACTCAGACACAGGCCAGGGACGCCAGGGTCACTCCTGGTAAGAATGCCCTAGAATCCAAACTCCAGTAGTCACTGTCGGTGATGCTTGAAATGGCTTTTGATATTAAATGTGAACTTTTCAGTATTGCCTGAACGCGAGCTCGCTCTCTCTGGCTTGGAGGGCTGCCCTGGGTTGATGTGTCCCGCATGGGAAAGCAGATGGAGACGGGTCAGGGGTCGGCTGGTGCCCCTGGTGAGCTCTCTCCACAAGGGGGAGGATGATGGTGTCCTCTCTCCCTGGGGTCTGCCGCGTCTGCCCTGGCATAACAGCAGAGCCCAGCACAGAGCCCACACTGCCTGCCGGTGGCCTTTTATTCATCTCTGGAACACCGATGTTGCCACTGCCTCCTTAGTGATAACACGAATGCAGGTAACCGTGCCTGCTCACGTGCACCGCCCTGCGAACGTCCAGGCCCTGGAGACAGCGTGGTAAGTGAGACGCGAGCCCTGGCCAGGCGGAGCTCCCGCTGCGGCGGGGACAAAGAGGCAGCGGAGAAATGGCTGCAGATTGTGATAGGTGCTGGCAGGGAAGGCCGGACACGGACAAGGACGAAGAGCCAGGCACAGCCGGTGCCAGGAGAGCGGCCCACACAGGGAGTGGCCAGTGCAGACTCCCAGAGGTTGGAGCACGTGGCGCAAACCCCAGGAGCAGCAAGGTGGCCCTGTCACCAGAGCCAGGCCCCTGGGCCGTGTGCCACCCAGAGGAGTGCGACCGCTGTCCAAGCACACTGGGACTGTTTCAGCTGCTGCGGCTCTGGATGTGACAGCCACAGGGGAGGGGAGGGCTTGGGGGCCTGGCAGCAGGCTCACCTCCCTGTCTCCGTCCTTTTTCCAGCTGGAAAATTCTTTTGAGAAGCCCCTTGGCTGAGTTCTCCGTAGTGTCATTGGCCAGGATGTAGCTTTTGTCACCTGGCTGCACAGGAGTCTGGGACCAGGCGTGTTTGATTCATCCCCGAAAACTAGGCAGATCACTTCCTGGGCAGGACAATTTCTGTGGAAGTAGGGCAGCAGGAGAGTCACACAGTCTGCCGTGTAGTTTAGAAAAGGTCCCTCTGACCAGGTGTGGTGGTGCACGCCTGTAATCCCAGCTACTCCGGAGGCTGAGACAGGAAGATCGCAAATCCGAAGCCAGCCTTAGCAACTTAGTGAGACCCTGTCTTAAAATTAAAAAGGGCCAGGGATATAGCTCAGCGATAGAGCACTTGCCTAGCATGTGTGAGGCCTTGGCTTCCATGTACACACACCGGCTGGCTGCCGGGTGAGCAGACTGCTGGAGACAGGGTGCCCGCAGGGCTCCATCAGGTGGCTGCTGCTCTTATCCTGGCATGAGACCACCAGCTGTCCTGACCCTGCAGTGGACCTCCCAGCCAGGCAGGGAGTGGCTGGGACCAGCCCATGGTCACTCAGGTGGTGTTGAGGAGGGGCACTGGGTGCTCCATGCAGCCCAGAGGGCAGAGCGGGCAAGCAGATTCGCTCTCAGCACTTGCCCTTCTGGGCCCTGAGGGAGCACCCCAGGCTCAGACCATTTTGCAGTGGGGCTCCAGGCAGCGAGTGTCTAAGGAGTATCTACCCCTCGGTGTTCTCGGGGCCGGTGGAGTGCTTGGCAATGTCTGCGGCGTAAACTCTCCCACCACGGCATTTTCCAGCTGTAAATATGATGTTGTTGCTTGTAAGGCTGGGATGAGATGCATGTGGTTGGCTCTTGTAGACCAGCACGAGCCTGTTCTCCCCTGGAAAGCAGCAGGGTGACCCTGGAAAGATGGAGGATGGGAAGACATCTCATGCGGGGGCCTGAGTTCATGAGTCTACCTTGGCTAATTTGTAGCTCAAGGATCCAAGACATTGCTCCAACAACTCATTTAACAAACGTTTTAGGTTCCTGCTAGATACTTATGCACCCCCGTGTGCTGAGGATGAGCTGTGGTTGCCCAGTGATCTGGCCCCAGCTGACCACCAAGCTGGCCAAGAGCTCACACGAGCTTGCCATGAGGTTCCTGAGCCTCACAGCAGGAAGGTCAGCCTCAAACCCTAGACAGGGGACAGGGCCTGCGAGGAGGCTGAGGCCGAGCCCCATTGCCTGCAGCCCTGCAGGGTGGAGGAGCCCAGAAGCTGCTGGCCGAGGTGACAGGCTGAGCTTCTCAGTTATGCTTTGACCCTGGGGCATGCCTAGAGTTCTGGTCACAGCGCACTGGTGTCTCAGAACCTGCTGTGTCAGTTCCAGAAGGTTATTCGGCACCTTTGTTCTTGTGTTCAGAAGTAGTCTGGCCTGCTTCCTTCTTCCTGCTCCGTCCACGCAGAGCCTGCGCCCTGCTCAGCCGCACCAGGTGCTACAGAGTCCTTCCAGGTCATGCCGGCCTCGCCTGTCAGACACCCAGGGTGGCACCTTCCATAGCCTAGTCATGAGACTTCCCAGTTTCTTTCTTTGGTTGTTGGTCTATGAAGGCGAAGAAAGACTCTGTTAGTGAATGCTGAAATGTTTGGTAAAGTTGAGCAGAACAACATGCCAACAGTGAGAACTGCAGTCAGAGCGAGGCAGAGGCGCTCGCCTCCATTATTACTTACTGTTGCTTTGACGTTTGTAGCAAATGCATTAAGACACGTGAACAGAGGAAGCGGGATAAGAGGAGAAATGAAGAAATGTGAATCACCTTTATTTTCAGATAATATTTTTGTAGACCCAGAAGACCAAATGTACAGAGATCAAGAGCTCTTTAGACCAGCTTAAACCTATTACAAATGAGAATGAGCAAAGATTCCATTTAGCATTGGAATTCAAAGCCGTAGATATCAGGGAATGGATTTAAGCGGAAAGGACCTGTGTGGGGAAACGGCGGTGTGCTGAAGACCCATGGTTCCCGAGTGTGGGGCACTCGGCGCACTCCCAGGAGCACCGAAGAAAATCTAGCATTTCATTAATGTAATAATAACTATACTCTCCACAACATTGTTGTTTTGAAATGGGTGAAATTATATTTCAATTCATGTGAAAAAAGAATGGGGCCAAAGGTCAGAGGCCAATCCACGGGTAAAGATGTGCTCAGCTTCCTGAAGAGTCGGGACCTGTAGACGCAGGTGCCAAGAAACACTGCTTCACACTCGGGAGATGGAGAAATGGGAATTCGCACATGGGAAGTGTGCGCGGGTGGCCTAACAGACTGCCAAGGAGCAACTTGTCACAACCTCCTGAGGCTGAAGAAATGCGGCCCTTTGACTCAGCACCGCAGCTCTAGACATGCTGCTCTACCTACAAGGCAGTTCTGACTGGTCTTGGGACCTCTTACCACTTGGAAATGATCAGAGATACAGGGCTAGTGGTGCATGCCTATAATCCCAGTACTTGGGAGGCTGAGACAGGAGGGTCACAGGTTTGAGGCCAGCCTCAGCAACTTAGCAAGACCCTGTTTCGAAATAAAAAATAAAAAGGGCTGGGGATGTTGCTCAGAGGTAGAACCCCTGTGGGTTCAATCCCCAGTAGCACACACACACACAAAAAGAGCAGAGATACCTAAGGACCTTATCTGTATACACTCCAACCACCAAGATCAATACTTTATTAGAAGTTAAATTTGAGAGCCGGACGCGGTGCACATACCTGTAATCTCAGTACCGGGAGGCTGAGACAGGAGGATCTCAGTTTTGAGGGTAGCCTCAGCAAGTAGTGAGACTCTTATCAACCTCACGAGACCCTGTTTCCAAATAAGAAATAAAATTGGACTGGGGCTGTAGCTCGAAGGTAGAATGCCTCTGGGTTCAATCCCCAGCACCACAAGAAAAAAAAAGTTAAACTTGAGACATTTGAAAAATATCCATTTCAAAATAATAACAAACCCATTGCACACTGATGTCAGAAGCAACCCTGTGAAAAATATATTTTCCCAAACAAAAAGATTTTAGTTAAGAAGAGTGGCATCGTTTTACGTTTCTGCAAGTGTCTGGCTCCGTGGGCACCTGCGCTCAGTCCGCCGCAGGCATCGTTTGACTGTAAAGTGTGGGAGCCGATGTGGCGAGTCAGCCTCCTGCGACATGTACTTGGAAAGCCAGTCGCGTGCCGATAGCACTAGCGATGGCGTGGACGCCCTTCCTCCACGCGGATCCCAGGAGGGCTTGCTTCCTCCAGGTCACTTGTGAATCTGAATCCGTCGGTCCATCTGTGCTTCTGTGCCGTCACCGCCGAGCATTTGGAGAGCGTTGTTCCCACGTGATGCGCCTCTTCCCCGGGTCAGCTCAGCTCATCAGTGAGTACAAGCTGCTCACATTTGCCCGACGTCGCCCTCCGTCCAGCAGAGAGGCCTTGGAGCAGGGAAGTTGCCCAGCTCCTCGTGGGCATAAATTCTCCCATATTCTGATTTTTTCTTGAAAGTTTGGATTTTAGCGCTGGTAACAAATGCCATTGACCGTTTCCCTTGAGGGATAGGCCCGCTTGGCTCATTTTCCAGATGTTGGCTGCCAGCTACCCACGGAGGGGTGACCAGTGTCTGTCAGTCATTTCTTCAGGTGGAAATCAGGTTCCACTAATGTCCCCGTGAATCCACATCTCACCAGCAGCTCACACAACTGCCCACAGGGTCCCCTCGACCAGCCCACACCGCATGGAGCAGAGCGCTTTGTCCTCATTTCCCATCCGGTCACACATAATGGAACCTTAAAAGGACATGATCAGGGGTCAAGACTTCACATAGTTAATCGCTTCTGCCGCCTTCTGAAGGACTGCTTAAGTGAAACGTGTTTTTCATGGCAGTGGGCGGTAGGGAAGCAAGGACTGCTGCCCGAGCCCAGGGCCTGCCCGGGACCCTCCAGCACTCTGTGCTGTCAGTAGGCGCCACCTGGAAGACCTGGGGGGACTGGCTCAGATGATCACCCAAACAGCTGTGGCCTCGGTGGTCCTGGAGAACCACTGCTGGGGGGAACCTGTCGTGTGTGCAGGGCGATCTGAGCCTGTTTTGAGCCAAATGCTGGAAACACCCTCCGTGGTGGTCAGAGGAGCCACGAGGCCACTCCGTGGTGCAGTGGCGAGTTTTCCTCACAGACGGCTCTGGGAACCAGGCCCTGACAGGTAGAAGGCTCCTTAGCGCCAGGAGCGATATGGCCCAGGCGGGAGCCAGCGCTGTCCTCCCCACCAGGGAAGCAGGCCAGAGGCAGGCCTGGATTCCACCAGGGGATGAGTCCCAGAGCGACCCGGTGAGTCACAGGTGGCCATCTGAGGACAGGGCCAGTACCAGTGACCCTCCCTCACATACACACCTGTCCCCAAGTACCTCTGCTGTGCACCTCACCCTTTTGGTTTCAAGGTATTCTGTCAAGTTTGCTCGTTGTCAGCATGGACAGAATGGCCCTCTCCTCCTTCTCCTCCTCCTCCTTCTCCTCCTCCTCCTTTTCCTCCTCCTCCTCCTCTTCCTCTTCCTCCCCCTCCCCCTCTTCCTCTTCCCCCTCCTCCTCCTTCTCCTCGCCCTTCTCCTCTTCCTCCTCCTTCCCCTCCTCTTCCTTCTCTTTCTGCTCCTCCTCTTCCTGCTCTCCTCCTTTTTGTTTGTGTGTGGTACTAGGGATTGAACCTAGGGGCATTCTACCTCTGAGCTACACCCCCAGCCCTTTTGAGTTTTTGTTTGGGAGCAGGGTATTGCTGGGTTCCTGAGAGTCTCGTTCCATTGCATTGCTGAGGCTGGCCTAGAACCTGGGATTGCAGGCATGCCTGCCTCCTCTTTAATGTCAGAATCACATCCCGCTGTGGGGAGGCACAGCCGTTTCACAGTTCCCATGGATGGATAGATTGTTCCAGGCTTTCTCTACAGCAAACAGCGGTACAGTGGGTATCCCAGGTGAACTTGTGTACAGTAGCAAGTACTTTTTTATAATCAGTTATTAACTCTAGCGAAACACAAAGTTGTACAGAAAAGGAAGGTTATATAATGCATCAGTGGCTCACAGGTAAGCTCAAGTTGAGATTTATTATTTTTTCCATACAGATATCCTACTGTTACAGCACCATTTGTAGAAAAGGCTATCCCCTCACTAGTGAATGGTTTTGGAACCTTTCCAGAAAATCAATTGCCTGGAAGTGTGTAGGTCTGTATCTGGAGTCTGTGGTCTGTCCATTGAAGAAATGTCTATACTTCTGTCCACACACACCATCTTGATGACTAAGTCTCGAGGTCTGGTACAATAAATCTTTCAACTGTGTTATTATTTTTAGAAATTATCTGGGTATTCCAAATCCTTAGCATTTCCACAAAAATTTTTTTTACTGTAGTAAAAGACATAAAATTTACCTTTTAAACCATTTTTAGGTATAGATTTTAGTGGAATCAAGCACATTCACATCATTGTGCAATCGTCACCTCCATCCTTCTCTAGAACTTTCCCATCTTCCCGAACTGAAACTCTACCCCCATTAAACATGAACTCCCAGCCCCTCCCCAGCCCCGCACCCACTATTCCACTCTTTGTCTCTGGATTTCACTGTTCTAGGGACCTTCTAGAAGTGGAGTCAGGCGGCATTTGCCTTTTGTGACTGGTTTATTTTACATATCACTATGTCCTCACAGTCTGTCCATGTTGAAGCATGTGCCAGCGTTCCCCTCCTTTCTAAGGCTGAGCACTGTTCCATGATGCGTGTCACCGTGTTTTGGTCATCCGCTCACCTGTCCACAGGTACTCGGTTCCTTCCGCCTTTCGGCTCCTTTGAGTAATGCTGCTGAGAACATGGTTGTTCAAATATCCTTCAAGTCCCTTTCAGTTCTTTTAGGTATAAAATTCCACCCAAAAGTGGAATTGCTAGATCATATGGTAATTCTATGTTTAATTTTTTGAGGACTCAGTAGAAAATGTTTTTAAACTATAGGTTTTGCATACATAATTGCTGAATCAAGAGGAGGACGCATTCAGATTTTTAATTAATGTTGTCAAAATGCCTTCCTAAGATATTATTTAGACTATCTCAGATCCTAAAAAAGATAAAAGTGTCCCCATTCACATCGCAAGCCAATCAAAGCCTCAATACCAAAACTTTAAAAAGATTAGAACAGAAGAATAAATGTGGAAAACCTGAGTGAAATAATTAGCAAAGGTCAGAGCATGACCAAGGAGGGCTTCTTCAGGAAGGTGCGACCCTCCCTGTCAGAGCTGTCACGTGACTCCCCGAGTCAGGAGGGCCGTGAGTTCCACACAGAAGAAAAGCTCTGTATATTAGCAATGAGACAGAGACTGTTTGCCCACGCCGCCATCGAACATCGTGCCCACTGGTGAAATGAGACGGCGGGGCCCAGCACGATAGCGATGGGAGGGAGCCCTCCCCCTTACGTGGGTCACTCAGCTCGGCACATGAGCACAAATTTGTCGGTGTAAGTATTAGAAAGGGGATGGGACAGCTATCTCTATTTCCCAGTGGCAGGAAAACCTAAGTTTTTTTTTAACCTACTAGAATTAATAAGAAGTAAACATAAAAATAATGTATGAAATTCCTTTTTTCTGTATTAAAATAACCAGCTAGAAATAGAAAAAATATCCCATTTATAAAAGCTATAAAATTCTCATGAATGAATGAGACTGGAAAGTACACTGATATAATGATAGTAAAGAACAGGGCAGGTCCTCCCAGCTGGACGGGCGGCACAGGGCACGCTGAGCCCTTAAGCCAGTGTGTACGTGTACAGGTTGGTTTCAGATAAATTAAAGGCTTAAAAGTTAAAAAGGGAGAACAGCTGGGCGTGACGGCGCACACCTGTAATCCCAGTACTTGGGAGACCAAGACAGGAGGATCTCAGGTCCAAGGCCAGCCTCAGCAATTCAGTAAGACCCTGTTTCAAAATAAAAAATAAAAAGGACTGAGGGCTAGCTCAGAGATAAAACGTCTCTGGTTCAATCCTCAATACCATATACACGCACGCACGCACGCAGACACAAAAGAGAGTTTCTGGAAGAAATTTTGGAAAGATATATAACCCTGGGGTCTGAGACTGTTCTGAGAGGGAATTCCTGAAGGGGAAACTGTTTTTGTTTTGTTTTGGTGCTAGAGTTTGAACCCAGGGACATTCTACCCCCCAAACTATTTCCTACCCCCCCCTTTTTTGTAGTACTGGGGATTGAACCCACGGGCATTCTACCTCTGAGCTATACACCCATCCCTATTTTTTAGTCTTTATTTTTGAAACAGGGTCTCACTAAGTTGCAGAGGGCCTCACTAAGTAGCTGAGGCTGGCCACGAACCTGCAATCCTCCTGTCTCAGCCTCCCAAGTACTGGGATTACAAGTGTGCGCCACCACGCCCAGCTTTTTTTTTTTTTAAAGCAGGGTCTCAGCTGAGCATGGTAGTGCATGCCTGTAATCCCAGTACTTGGGAGGCTAAAACAGGAGGATCACAGGTTCGAAGCCAGCCTCAGCAGCTCAGGAAGGCCCTTGGCAACCTAGCAAGACCATGTTTCAAAATTAAAAAATAAAATAGGGCTGGGGGTATAGCTTGAGATAGAATGTCTCTGGGTTCAATCCCCAGTACCAAAAAATAAAAGGAAGAAAATATTGAAAGATACACTATACGTGTTAAAAACATACAGGCAATAGTTAGGGTGGACGTGGATTGTGTATAAGGTGGAGCTGTAAGGCTAGTCGTGTGTGCCCAGCCAGGTGAGCTGCGGGGCCTTCCTGGGGGCCGCGGACCTCTTTCCCCATCTGAAAGACCAGGTGACACTCCGCTTTCCCGGGGACCCCCATCTTTGCTTGGCCTCCCCTTCCAGGGATCTATCCTCGCTGTCCCTCTCCTAGCAGGCGCTGCTCCTCCGTGTCTCAGATGGATTTCTGACACTGTGGGTTCGGGAGTGTTCTAGGGTAGGCAGGGTCAAAGGTGAGGTTATGAGGGCTTGGGAAGCAGGAGGTTAGGCCCAAGATTGGTCAGCGACATCGGGAGGCAGACGCCCCAGCACCTGCCTGTGTGCCTGGCCCTCCCTCTTGCGGGCTGGCCTGCTGACCCACCTGGTGCCGGCCAGTCACAGGAGCCAAGACCGCACCCAGATGTCCGCAGCCCGAGGCTGTGAGCTGCAGCAGGCCATGCCTGGCGTCCTGCTGTCCTTGCAGGGCAGCTTGGGGACCTTTCCTCAGTTCTGCCACAACCCTCTGTGGGCCTTTCCATCCCCAGTCCACCCCACAGAGGTACAAGCTCCAGTTCCTATTATAAACATTCCTCCTTCCACAGTCTGTAGTGGCCTGCTCTCGGTGGCCCTGCCGCCGGCCCATCTCCCCTGGCTTCCACTGGAGCCTGAGCAGCAGTATGGCCCATGGGCCCTCCCAGCGGGCTAGGGTGGACTCGTGGCCGGCTCCTCATTGTGCAGCCCCCCACCCCCCGCGAGGAGCTGAGGAAGGACTGAGTTGGTTCATCGGCATCCCGGCCGTTCACTGTCCGCGGTGGTGCAGGCCTCCCTGTCACAGGCAGCGCCGGATCCTCCCCTGCAGAGCCCTATTACCTCTGCCGGTACCCAGCCTTCGTCCCCGAGTGGCAGAAAACAGCATGAGTCCCAGCTAAAACCGGCCAAACGTCCCTCGCAGTCCAGGGTGACCGATGAGTTGCAAGTTGGTGGCAAATCTGAGAGACTGCCTGGAGGAAAGGGCAGGCAGGTAGGTGGCTTCTGTCGCCATTCTCCCAAATTCTCCTGCGTCCTGGTCATAAAGAGAAGAGACGGAGGAGAGGTCTGGCACTCAGCAGCCTGCTAGGACTCTGAGGTGATCTCGCAGATGAAAGCCGATGGCACAGGAGCTGGTACATGGGCTTGTTTTCTTTACTATGAGAGAGAGAATTCCAGGCTATGCCAGTGTTACTCCAATATCTGCAGCCAAACACACTTTATAGCAGGGAACTTAGTGCCAGAAAGGAGATGTTGAAAATGGCTGTTTCCCTTTCTGAGACAGGGAGTTGGCTCAGGAAGGCTATTGAATGGTGGAGGGGTGTGGTGTGGGTCCCCATTGCGGGCTGGGAAGCTGATGACCCACATCATGTCGTGAGAGATGTGTGGGCAGTCACAGGTCCTTGGCAGGCGGCCCACGCAGACCATTGTGACAGCATTAGAGGAATGACAGGAAGGGCATCAAGGACTCGGTGGTATGATGGCCCTCGTGTCAACTTGGGAAAGTTCTACGTGGAGAAGATACACTCAGACCAGAGCTGGCTGGGGCCCCAGCCCTGCTCTACCCTGGCTCCCCTAGAGGGCAGGAGGGTATAGCCTCACTCTGTGACCTGGAGATGGGGCCAGTGGAGTTGTGTGAAGTGATTGATGGTGTGCCCTGGGATTGGACCCTCTGAAGACAGCATGGCCTGGGGCACGGCCCCCACGCTCGAGCTCCCACGATGTGTGTGTGTGTGTGTGTGTGTGTGTGTGTGTGTGTGTGTGTTACTGGGGATGGAACCCAGGGGCATTCTACCTCTGAGCTACACTGTTTTTTATTTTATTTTGAAACAGGGTCTTACTAATCCTGCTGAGCACCTCGCTAAGTTGCTGAGGTTGACTTTGAACCTGCGATCCTCCCACGATGGTTTCGAACCAGTTTGAAATCCCACCCCAGGCAGACCGTGCCTCCTCAGGAACCACCCACAGGGCCACAGGAGCTTTGAGGGTGGGCATGTGGGCTGGGCTTGAGGTGGGGACAGAGAGGGCAGAGGCTCAGTGCTCAGGAGGGACTGTGTCAGGGCCGCGAGGAGAGCAGGGGCAGGTGGGAGCCATGCCTGGCACTGGGGAGCCGTGGAGAGGAGCCCCAGCTCCGAGGGGCAGGGCTCAGGCCCCTCAGTCTCGACTGGCTCTGACCCCCGACCCCAGGGCTGTAGATGGCTGGTGAGGTCAAGGTCTCGGAGGACGGGAGACCAGGGTGCTCAGAGTCCCAGGCAGAGGCCCAGGCTCCACACACACCACGCCTGCACAGGCCCCGAGTTGGGCGGAGGCCAGGAGTGCTGCTGGGTGTGGGCAGACCCGGAGGAGCCAGGCCTGGCCTGCGCATGGCTGCTCCTCAGCCCCATCAGCTGTGAGCTCTCCCTTCGCTTCCCAGGAGGGCTGGTGACAGCAGATTCAGTTCTCTCCTGTGGCAGGGAGCAGGGGACAGAGAGCACCTGGGCTGCTGCTCCTCCAGCTCTTGCCACCTCACAAAACCCCCTCAGCGCGGGCCCTGACCCACAAAGGGCTTCTGCCAGCTTCTAGAACTTTCCCCATAGTGCTATACTTACTGCTCTTTAATTCCCACAGGGTTAGATTCCTGATGTAGTACACTGTCGAATCCCCCATCTATTTTCATCCCTGCTGCCCGGGACTGGGGGAGGCCAGGAGGCCCACCTGCTCTCTGAGCCAGTCTGCCTCCACAGAGGCCTGGTTCACAAGAGCCCATGAGCGCTCAAAATTTAGATTCTAGCTGTATGACTGACCCCGGGCCCCCTCATTTTCCAAAACACCCTCCCCTCTTCCTGTTCAAAGAACTTTCCAGAGACTTTCTCTGTTCTGCTCAGGAACAGCTCGACTCCCCAGGGTGCCAGCTGGCGTTTCCTGCAATTATCATTAAATTACAGGGACAATTTTAATTTCACAATAATTAGAAATATCAACTGCAGTCTGAGCCTTCGAAGCTAATGGAATTTTAATGGGCAGCTGCTTAGGTTACAGCCAAGAATAGTAACGCTCCACCACGCGTGCGGTTGGAGCCAGGGCCCTGAGGGGGCCCCGGGTGGGACCCACTCCACGGGGAGCTGGGTACCTGGGGTGGCTGCAGGAGGCAGGCCCCAGCCATATGTCCCTCTGTTGCCTCGTAAGATGGGAAGGAGACTCAGAGAGATGGGCCTGACCTGGTCAGGTGCAGGAGACCTACATCCCACGTGTATTCCCCCCTGAAGATGCAGCCTCGCCCAGGCCCGCCTGGCCCCCTTGGATCCGAGCCTGTGGCCCCAGATGGTGCCCTCTGGGGAGCCTGTCCCATGCCCAGGCCTCGGCAGCTTGGACCACCGCGGGCTTTCTCCGAGGATGTCTGAGGGGCCCGGGTAGCTCTGGGCCGGGCTGGGCCCTGGCAGAGAGCCAGGCCCTCTGAAGACTCCCCTGCCCCTGCCTTGTGTGTAGGGAGAGGGGAGACTGAGTACGGACTTGTGACTCCATCCTGGTGGGAAGTGGAAACCAGTGCTGTCCTTGAATTCTCATTCACGGCAGAAGTTTTTTAGGTCCTAAGACATCTTCACTGAGGTCATGAGGATATCTTCCCATGTAGCGCTCCAGGAGCTGCCTCCAAGCCCTCTCAGATTAACTGTTGTGTCTGATATGAATTGGACATCAAGAGTCATTTCTTTCCTGCTATTCTGGAACCATTTATTAAAAAGACTTACTTTCTCTGCTGACTCTCTGGGGCCTTTGTCAAAAATCAATTGACACAACAGGAGTGGATCTACTTCTAGACTCTATTCAGCCCTGTTATCTATCTGTCCACAGCATCTTGATTACTTTATAGGAAGTTTGAGGTCACATAGTGGAAGTCTTCCAACCTTGCTCTTTTTTAAAAAGTTGTTTTGGCTATTCCAAATCTTTTGCATTTCTATATAAATTTCAAATCAGCTCGTCTATTTTCTACTAAAAAAAAAAAAAAGGCTGATTGAAATAGCATCGAATCCACAGACCCACTTGAAAGGAACTAACCTGTTAAAGCACATTGAGTTTTTGCTGGGCATAGTGGCGCACATCTGCAATCCTAGTACTTGAGAGGCTGAGATAGAAGGATCACAGATTCAAGGCCAACCTCAGCAATTTAGTGAGATCCTCTGCAACTTAGCGAGACCCTGTTTCGAAATAAAAAATAAAATAGGGCTGGAGATGTAGCTCGGAGGTAGAATGCCTCTGGTTTCAATTCCCAGCACCACAAAATAACAATAAAAACACAGTGAGTCTTATGGTTTATGAACAAGGCATCTCTCTCCCTTTGGAGAGGTCTAGTGCAAGCTTTACGCTTACCCTCAGTAGATTAATTTTTCCTTTTTTTTTTCTAGTATCTAGAAATACACCTGATTTTTGTGTCTGCAACCCTGATGAACTTACTTATTAGTCCTGACAGGTTTGGGGAGGTAATTCCTTAGAACTTCCTATGCTCACAATCACATCTTCTGTGACCATTTCTTTCTTTCTGTTTCTTTTATTTCTTTTTCTTGGCAGGGCCTTCAGCACAATATTGAAGGAGGATGTGAGCCTCTGTCCTGATTGGCGGGGAGGAGTGTCGTCCCTTGCTGACAAGCATGATCTTAGCTGTTGGTTTTCCATAGGTGCCTTTACTAAATCGAAGAACTTTTTTTTCTATCATTAGTTTTTCTGGAGTTTCTTTTTTATCATAAATGGGTGTTGAATTTTGGCAAATGCTGTTTCTGCATTAAGATGACCACATGATTTCCCTCCATTGTGTTAATATGCTAAAGTATAAGAATTGCTTTTCAAATGTCAAACCAACCTTGCATTCCTAGGATAGATTTATGTACTTCTTTATAGTGTTATTCAATTTAGTAGTATTCTGCTAAGGACTTTTGTGTCTATGTTTATGACAGACACTGGTCTGTAATCTCCTTTCCTCTTGATGTCTTTGTCAGGCTTTGGTTTCAGAGTTGTGCAGGCAACTATAAAATAGGTTCAAGAGCATCCCATTTTTCTCTATTTTCTGTAAAAAAAGTGTAATGATGGTATTATTTCTTCCTTAAAGGATGGATTAATTCCAACATCTGGGGTTTTATTTCTGACAAAGTTGTGTGTGTGTGTGTGTGTGTGTGTGAGTGTGTGTGTGTGTGTGTGTGTGTGTGTGTCAGGGGTGGGGAATGCTGGCATTCTTATGAAGAATTTCAGTCACTCAGAAAAGTAGACCAAATTGTATAATGAATAGTTGTGCTCACTTCCTAGAGTAACATTTTATTATCCTTTCCTTATCACATATCTACCCATCTGTTTATCCATCTTATTCCATCTTATTTTTTATGTATTATTAAGTTGCAGACCTCAACACACTTCTCCTTAGAGATCCTTAATTATTAATTCAATTTATTTAATAGATATAGGACTATTCAAACTTTTTATTTCCTCTTAAGTACTTTTGTTGTGTTTTTAAAGGAATTTTTCCATTTTACATAAGTTGTCATACAGTTGTTTGCACTGGTCTCTGGCCATCCTTGTAGTATCTACAGACTCTGTGGTGATCCTCCTGATGGTGGTAATTTGTGTTTTCCCTTTGTTTTTCTTTATTCTTACTGAGGGTTAAAACATTTCATTAATCATCTTGGACAACTAATTTTGGGTATTTTTTTCTGTGGTTGGTGTTTTCTATTTCCTTCCTTCCTTTCCTCATCCTCTTCCTTCTCTTTTTCTTCTTCTTTTTGTAATGGGGATTGAACCCAGGGACCTTCTACCTCTGAGCTACACCCCAGCCCTAATTTATTTTTTATTTTGAAATACTAACTTTCTGAGGGTCTCTCTAAATTGCTGAGACTGACCTTGAACCTGCGATCCTCCTGTCTCAGCCTCCCAAGTACTGGTATTACAGGCGTGTACCGCCATGCCCAGATTCTTTCTTACTTGTGCTGGAGATCGAACCTAGGGGTGCTCTATCTCTAAGCTACACTCCAGCCCTAATTTTTATATTGAAGCAGAGTCTCACCAAGTCACCCTGCACTGGCCTTGAACCTGCGATCCTCCTGTCTTAGCCTCCCAAGTGCTAAGATTGCATGTGTGTGCCAATGCGCCTGGCTGGTTTCTATTTCAATTACTTTCACTCTTATTTTTATAATTCCCTTCCTTCTATCCACTTTAGGTTTAATTTGCTCTTTATTTTCTATCTTCTTAATGTGGATGCTCATACCATTCATTTCAAACTGTCTTTACTCATATAAGCATTTTTATTACAAATTTAATCTGTGTAAGAACTTTGGTTATATACAGTACATTTTGATATATTGTCTTCTTACTATTCAATTTAAAATAGTTTTCTAACTTCCCTATGACTTCTCCTTTCATCTGTGGATTATTTAGAAGTATTACTTTATTATCAAAAGTTGAGTGCTTGTTTAGATATCATTATTTATGTTCTATTCTCAGAGAACATGTGTTGTATGACTTCCGTCCTTTAATATTTATTAAGACTAGCTGGGCGTGGTGGTGCACACTTGTAATCCCAGTACTTTGGGAGGCAGAGACCGGAGGATCCAGGTTCACGGCCAGCCTCAGCTCGCGCTCTCTCTCTCTCTCTCTCTCCCTCCCTGTCTCTCTCTCTCTCTCTCTCTCTCTCTCTACTTAGTGAGGCCCTCCGCAACCTCGTGAGACCCGGTTTCAAAATAAAGTAAAAAAAATAGGGCCGGGGGTGTAGCACGGAGGTAGAACGCCCCTGGATTCAATCCCTGGCACCGCAAAAAAAAAAAAAAAAAATTATTAAGACGAATTTTGTGGCCCAGTGCATGTTCTCTCTTGGTAAATGCTCTGTGCACACTGAAAAAATAATACGTTTTCTGTAGTTGGTGGGTATAGATTTTGTCTTCCATACATGTTATTTAGGTTACGTTGTTGGATGGTGTTGTTTGAATATTTTATACCCTTACTGATTATTTTGCTTGGTTTTCCCAACAATTTGATAGAATAATGTTAGCATATTTAACCACAAGTGTGGTTTTGCGTGTTATTATTTTTCTCCTCTTAGTTCTCACAATTTTTGCCTCAAATATTAGAAGATATATCTATTTCAGGTTTCTTACAGTAGTTTTCCATGGTATTTCTTCTTTCCTCCTTTTACTTTTAGCCTAAATGTGTTTCTGTATTTAAAATGTTTCTTTTGAACAGAATACAGGAGGCTCTGGTTTTTTAATCAGATCTGACATACTCTGACTTCTGATCAGAATGCTTAGCCTATTTATTTATTTATTTGTTTGTTTATTTATTTATTTATTTATATCTAGCGATATTAGGGATTGAACCCAGCAGTGTTCTTCCTCTGAGCTACATCCCCAGCCCTGGTTTATTTTATTTTATTTTGAAACAGGGTATCACTAAGTTACTGTACACTGTCTTCAAACTTGCGGTCCTCCTATCTCAGCCTCCCGAGTACTGGCATCACAGGAGTGTGCCACCGAGCCCGGCTAGCCCATTTATATGTAATGTGATTACTGATGTAGTTGGGTTCAAGTCTCCAGCCTACCTATAATCCTGCTGTTTCCTATTTGTCCTGCCCAGCCAGTCTCCCAGCCACCCAGCCCCAGCTGCTGCCGGGGAGGGAGGCAGCAGCCTCCTCCACAGCCTCACAGGGCGGGGCTTCCGGGCAGCACCCAGAAGTCAGGTCAAGGTGAAGCAAATACACCTCCAAGGGCAGCGCAGCTGCGGCTCAGACAGACTCGACCCGCAAGGCCCAGAGCAGTGGGGGTGGGGGGTGCGGGGAAACCGGCCCAGAGCCCCAGTGACAAGCCCCACTCACACCAGGGACGCGCTGGCTCTCTGCGGGAAATACAGAAACAAAGACAACAGAGAACAGAATCCAGCCCGCCGTCTCCACGGCTCATCCACATCCAATGTCTGCAGTGGAATAAAAAGACGAGCACAAAGAAGCAGGAACACCGATCCCCATCAACACTCTTTACCTGAGAATCTTCCGGCATCGCACCCGACTCTTCTGATGCGTCTCGAGTAGTGTATACATTAAGTCTAACTGCTTTAACAGCATCCAGTTGGCGTTCTTCTGTGGTTCTGAGGGTGACTCCAAGGTCAGGCCTGACATGTTGACAGTGCTCAGGGAAGGCGCAAGCTGCCTGTGCAGGGGGCAGGTGCCCAGTGCCAGGACCCCACGGGCCAGTGTCTGCTTGTCCTGAGTAGACACCCGTGTCTCCAGCTGGGATTGTTCCAGAGGCTCAGGAATTAGTAGAGCCTCACAGGGAAGCTAGGAGCAGTCTGCTTCTCCCTCCTCCTCGTCCTCCTCGTCCTCCTCCTCGTCCTCCTCCTCCTCCTCCACCTCCCCCTCCACCTCCTTCTTTCTGCCTCTGAGCTATACCCCCAGTACTATTTGATTTTTTATTTGGAAACAAGGTCTTGCCAGGTTGCTGAGAGTCTCACTAAGTTGCTGAGGCTGGCAATGAACCAGCAATCCTCCTGTCTCAGCCTTCCTGGTTCTGGGATTTACAGGTGTGCACCACCACGCCTGACTTAGGAGCATTCTTCCATGTGTGAGCGCTTCCATCCCTGCCCTGGGCTACATCCGTCATAGTGAGAGAGAGTCCTCCATTCCACACTGGCAGCGAGGTGGACATTGAACACTGAAATTGTGAATCATTTTATTTAGTAAGACCCAATTAAGTTTTCAAAAATCAAATAAATAAAAGTTTTAGCTTTTTTTTTTTCCTTTTCAGTACCAGGGATTGAACTCAGGGTCTCACACGTGCTAGGCAAGCACTCTACCACTGAGCTCTATCTCCACCCTTATTTATATACTTTAAAAGCTTCTTCTGCCAGGTGTGGTGGTGGTGCAAGCCTATAATCCCAGTACTTGGGAGGCTGAGACAGGAGGATCGCAGGTTCGCGGCCAGCCTCAGCTACTTAGTGAGGCCCTCTGCAACTTAGTGAGACCCTGTTTCAAAATAAAGAATAAAAAATAGGGCTGGGGGTGTAGCTTGGAGGTAGAATGCCTGTGCCTTCAATCTCCAGTACCGCAAAAATAAATAAATAAGTAAATAAATAAAATAAAGTTTGTTAAACCAGGTGCAAAGGTGCACACACACATACACACCTTATCAAGGAAAGGCTGTGTAATGGCACCATCACATGGATAAAGAGAAAGGCTCACAAGCCAACATATGGGCTGGAAATCTAGAGTTTTATTTGTGCCAAGTGCAGCTCAGAGTTTGAATTTGTCCTTGGCTTCCAGATGCCAGGCGCAGGGGAATGCTTTGGAGTGACAGTTCGGGCATCTGCCTGAAGATGGGACATCTTGATTCAACATGTGTCACACTAGCCCTTAGGGTCACCCTCAGAACCACAGAAAGAATGTCAACCACAGGCTGCTAAAGCACTGGACTTAATTCGTGCGGCATTCAAGACGCATCAGAAGAGGGGAGTGGAACGGCAGAATACTTCCAGAGAAAGATGAAGCGTGGTCTTCGGAGGAAAGTGGAAGTATTTTGAATGTGCTCTACGCCGGGCATTTGGTGTGCTGGTTGCTATTGATAACATTACCAAGAGAAGAAAAGAAAAAGAAAGGTTGACTATTTTATGTTTTACAAAATTAAACATATCTTTTTAATTGGAGAGAAAGTGGCTTTTCTCCACTGAAAATAAAACTTCATGTGAAATATGCAAAAATAGCATTCTAGTAAAATCTAAGAAAATGAAGGCATTTGCATGGTGATGAAGGAGATGATTCACATAAAATGAGCTTAAATAATTCTATAGGGATGATTTTCTACCACGTTAGATTAACACATACTGTCAGTTGAAGAGAGACTTGAATAAATTGAGCAATATTCTGGTATTTTGAAAATAATATCTTAGCACTGAAAACTTGAAAGACTTTAGAAATACTTTACGAATCTAGATATTGCTTTAAGTGATGGTGAAAATCTGACTGCAAGTCATAGTGATTTCTATGGTAATCTTTTTTTTCGGTACTAGGGATTGAACCCAGGGGCATTCTGCCTCTGAGCTATACCCCAGCCCAATTTTTTTTATTCTTTATTTTGAAACAGGGTCTCACTAAGTTGTGGAGGGCCTCGCTAAGTAGCTGAGGCTGGCTGCAAACCCAGATCCTCCGGTCTCAGCCTCCCAAGTACTGGGATTACAAGCGTGCGCCACCACGCCCGGCTTCTATGGTAAAATATAAGTAGCTTGGCTGGGCATGGTGGCGCATACCTATAGTTCCAGAGGCTTGGGAAGCTTAGGTAGGAGAATTGCAAGTTCAAGGCCAGCCTGGGCAACTAAGCAAGACCCTATCTCAAAATAAAAAATAAAAACAAAAAGGGCTGGATGTAGCTCAATGATACAGTAATCCTGAGTTCAATCCCCAGTATCACAAGAAAAAACTTTTTCTTTTTTTAAATTGGTACTGGGGACTGAACCCACAGGTCTCTATCACTGAGCTATATCCCAGTCCTATTTATTTTTTATTTTGAAACAGGGTCTCACTAAATTGCTGTGGCTGGCCTCAAGCCTGCAATCCTGTCTCAGCCTCCCAAGTACTGGGATTACATATGTGTGTGCCACTACACTTGGCTAAGAAAAAAATTTAAGTAGCATGTAATATTTTCTGTGATAATAATAGTGTATTATCAGCAACCCCAGAACAGTGTCTGACCATGATACATAAAATCTGTGCCTTTTTCCCAAACATAAATATTTGCTTGAAGAATTTTATTACAGTTATGGTTGCTTCTGCCTCAGCCAGGAGAAGTTTCTCCAACTTGAAAATAGTGGCACACACCTGTAATCCCAGTACTTGGGAGTCTGAGACAGGAGGACCACAGGTTCAAGGCCAGCTCTGGCAACTTAGCAAGATCCTATTTTAAAATAAAAAATAGCTGGGTGTGGTGGCACATGCTTATAATCCCAGTACTTGGGAGGCTGAGACAGGAGAATCACAGGTTCCCGGCCAGTCTCAGCTACTTAGTGAGGCCCTCCACAACTTAGTGAGACCCTGTTTCAAAATAAAGAATAAAAAAATAGGGTTGGGGTATAGTTTGGATGTGGAATGCCCCTGAGTTCCATCCCCAGTACCCCCCACAAAATAAATAAATAAAAATAAAATGGAGTGTGGGTAGAGCTTGGAGGTTTAATGCCCCTGGGTTCAATCTCCAGTACAAAAAAAGTCCATGGATTTAGGTTTATTTTTATTATTATTAATTTGCCCAAGTGCATATCACTTTTTTTTTTTAGTAGTGGGGATTGAACCCAGAGGCATTCTGTTTCTGAGCTACACCCCCAACCCTATTTTATTTTAATTTGGAAACAGGATCTCACTAATTTGTTGAGAGTCTCACTAAGCTGCTGAGGCTGGCTTTGAACCTGTGATCCTCCTGTCTCAGTCTCCCAAGCAGTAGGATTACATGTGTGCCACCATACCTGGCCCCCTTTAAACTTTTAAGGACCCTGATGCTCAGCCTCACAGCCTCCAGCCTGTAATTGGTTCCATCCCGGCCTACCCTGGACGGAGAGGCCGAGGCCACTGTGGACCAGCTCGCCAAGGCGTCCGAGCAGGAGCTTGGGGAGCATGGGTGAGGTGGTCCAAGGGCGTTGGAGCCAGAGGACAGACACGGCTGTGTGGGGCCCGTCGTGCCGCCCTAGGTGCAGCATGTAAGTTGCAGCCGGAGCCCCTGCGGTGGCATTAGCAGTTGGCTCAGCTGGTTGGTTGGAGCTGTGAGCAGGATGGCGGCCTGCCGCAGGGGAGGATGGGAAGCTTGGCTTGGCGGAGTCTGTTTTGCTCAAGCTGTTCAGCCACTTCCTAAACCGCCCCTACCGCCTCTGCGTCTAGTGGGGACAGAGGTACTTAGTAGTGGCCTGCGTCCTCACGTTGGCACCTGGACTGTTTTGGTAGGAGGGCTAACTCAAGCCCCCGCAGCCACCGCACCCTCTAAAATGGCCACTGATGCAGGACACTGGGGCCGTCTGACCTGTTGACGATGGAAACGAAGTCAGGCGAGCGAACAGCAGGCAAGGCGCGACAGGGGCGTCCATTCATGGAGGGGGCGCGCTCAGGTGAGCGGAGTCAGGGCCTTGTTCCCGGGTCACCTGCGGGCGGGAACGTCAGTTGGCTCTAGAGCGCTCAGTTGTAGCATTTCGCCCTGTGCTGAGGATGCACACGGCACCCTGACCGCCCCATGCCAGGCTGACACTGGGGGAGGGTGCCACATGCTGAGCCTCCCGGGTCGCTGTCAGGCCATGAGCCAAGGCCCAGGATGCCTTCACCCTTGTCCCCGAGGCGGCCCCTGTCTACCGGTGGTTAGTCGTATGCATCCTCTTGATTGGACCACGGTACCCAGCGTTTGATCTAACGCCAGGGAAGACAGCACTGTGAGGGATGACATGCATTTATTTATTTATTTTTACTTAAGTGCTTGCTGGTACTAGGGATTGAAAGCAGGGGCGTTCTACCTTTGATCTAACACCTCTGGCTCCTAGCTGTGGCCGGGGTCGGGGTAACCATCCTTCCTCCTTCTCGAGCTCCCTACTGGAAGGCTCTGGCCGAGGCCTGTCTGGGGGAGGAGTGAATACTCCTGGGAGTGGATGTGGGGGGCAAGGGGCGCGCTAGGCTGGACGGGGGGTTCTTGAGAGGGGAAGCGCTGGGGGTGCCTGCTCCCTCCGCTTGCTTTGCAGTTTGTCCTGTGTGTTGTCTTGTTGCCTCTCTCGCCCCTGGAAACAATGGGGACCCAAGGGCAAATCCAGTGTTTGCCCCCAGGCACCCACCACCGTGCCCTGAGGACAGTGTGCTTCCCCCCATGGTGTGGTGAGGAAGAAGCCCCAGGGGCAGCAGGCTGTGACAACCCCCCTGGCATCCAGTGAGCACCTCGCTGCAGTGCCTGTTGGTGCCAATCGTGCTGGGCAGAATTCCGTGCAGGTCAGAGCTCTTCTCCTGGGACTCCTCTCTGGGGACACCTCCGGCGCATGCTGTCACCTGGGACTTGATCGGCCAGTGGGTCAGATCCGGTAGCACCAGCTCTGTGCACACGTTAGGGAGTTACCAGAAAAGACAAATGCAGGTTTGTTTTGTTACTGGGGATTAAACCTAGGGATATTCTACGTTCGGGGTACACCCTCAGGCCCCCTTTTTTGCAGTACTGGGGATTGAACCCTGGGGCATTGTACCTCTAAGCTACACCCCCGACCCTATTTTTTATTCATTATTTTGAAACAGGGTCTCACTAAGTTGCAGAGGGCCTCACTAAGTAGCTGAGGCTGGCCGGGAACCTGCGATCCTCCTGTCTCAGCCTCCCAAGTACTGGGATTACAAGTGTGCGCCACCACACCCTTTTATTTAAATTTTGAAATGGGGTCTCACTAGGTTGCTAAAAGTCTTGCTAAGTTTCTGAGGCTGTCCTTGAACCTGTGATCCTCCTGTCTCAGCCTCCCAAGTACTGGGATTACAGGTGTGTGTCACCATCACCATGCCTGGCCAGTTTGTTTGTTTTAAACACTCAGTTCCCTTAAAATCCTTATCTATGGTGAGCTCTGAATGCTGTCCAATTGCCAGGCAGTCGAAGAGTGAGCCAGGCTGATCCCCACGCGCCCTGGTGCCACAGGAGCAAGCGCCCACGGGAGGACTGTCACCTGTAACGTTGCTCAAGGGGGTCAGAGAGCATTTAACATTTAAACTTTTACAGGGCTGGGTGTGGTGGTACACACCTATAATCCCAGCACTTGGGAGGCCAAGACAGGAGGACCCCAAGTTTGAGGTCAGAACGTGGTAATTTAGGAAGACCCTGTTTCAAAATAAAAAATAAAAAGGGCTGGAGGTGTAGCTCAGTGGTAGAATGCCCCTGGGTTCGATTTATTTCATGTTAATTTTCTGTGAAGGAAAGCACTAGGGGACATTGTTTTCAAATTGGTATTTTTTTTTTTTTTTGCGGTACTAGGGATTGAACCCAGGGACATTCTACCTTTGAGCTACACCCCCAGCCCTATTTTTTATCCTTTATTTTGAAACAGGGTCTCACTAAGTTGTGGAGGGCCTCACTAAGTCACTGAGGTTGGCCGTGAACCCGGATCCTCCTGTCTCAACCTCCCCAGAACTGGGATGACAAGTGTGCGCCACCACGCCCGGCTTTCAAATTGGCATTTTTTCAGCCTGAGCGAGTCTGTCCCAGCCGTGCTCTGGTCTCTTGACAAGACATCCAAAGTCGGGTCCGCACAGGAGGTGGACATCTGCCACTCTTCCCTCCTTGTCCCCTGCCCACCAGCCACTCCGAGTAATCCTTCTTGGGGCCCAGAAAAATAAAGGAGGTTCTGTGCAGGGCAATATGGTCTAGTTAATTAATATAAGTTCTGTTCAGTAACAATATGGTCTGTTTAACTTATGAATATTCTATTTGGTAACAATGTCCCTAATTAATAAGCACTCTATTTAGTAACAATATGTCCTATTTAATTAATTTCGTGTGTTCTGGTTAAAAACAACATTATGCTTCACTTAATTTATTTCATCTGTTCACTGGCCATGGATTCCACCACACAGGGGTGTGGCTGGGTTACGTTCTCGGGGGTGTAGGGAGAGGGGCCGGGAGCCTGGAGCTCTAGGAACCAGAGCCAGTGGGCGTTCGCAAGGGCAGACTGCTCAATCATCCACCTCGGGCACCCGGCGGGGCCACCCCGGATGGGCCTAGGGTCTCAGCTCCCACATCTAACTCCCCACCCCACCCCAGCCCTGCCCTCAAACTTGTGGGATACCAAACAAACCTTGTCCCTTGGGCTGTTCCAGGGGCAGCTCCTGCCCCATCCCGCTCCCCAGCATCAGCACAATGCCCCCTCCCATCCCTCCCTCCACAAGCAAGAACTCTCTGGAAGAACAAATCTGCCCAGAAATCCTGGATCCTCATGCTAAGGGTAGAGCACGTGCTTGGCGTGTGTGCGGTCCTGGATTCCATCCCCAGCACCAAAGGGGGGAGAAAGCAATGAGATCTCTAGATGAACTTCATTGTATTTTGCCATTTGGCAGCACCAAGGGCGACAGACATCGAGGCTTGGAGGACACAGGGCCTGCGGAGGCCTGTGGACTTCCTCCTGCAGACAGTGGGGTGGACCATGTGGCATGGGCGGGGCCAGCCCTCCCCCATCGCCTTGTGTAGGGAGGAGGGGGTGCCTGGGGCTGTGGGGGCCCGGGCTGCTTCAGCCAAGGAGTCCAATCCCGCCCTACCCCTTAGTGGCCTCAATGGCCACTCAACGGCCCGCCTGAGGCATGTCCCTGCTCTGAGCCCCATCTTGCCTCTGTAAAACGGGCTGTTCCCAGCACACCCACGTGGAAGCATGGCGGTCACTCAGGCAGCCAGCCTGGCACTGCCTGGCACACGGCGAGCCCCTGAACATGCCCAGAGCGGTCAGTGGCTGCAGGGTGGCGCTGGGGGGGCAGGTGCTGGAGGCCGCAGGTTGAGGTGGGGCGACCGGCACTGTGAGGAGCAGGGTGGTGCCAGCAGGTGGGGGATGAAGTGGGATGTGCCTCTCCAGTGGTCTGCAGCAGCGTGGGGGCCAGGGGAGCTGGCTGGGGCCATCCACTGGGCAGAGGGAGGGGACCTCAAGGAGTGGGGTGGCGAGGGAGAGGGGAGGATGGAGCCGAGAGTTCCCAGGTCAGGGGAGCTGGGGCCGGGGCTGTCCAGGCTTCTGGGCTAACACAGCACTGCCGAGCAGCCCGGGGGAAGGTTTAACCGACGGGGCGTGTGGGCAGGTCAGGGAGGCGCCCAGGCTGGACTGATGTGGTACCGACGGAGCCGAGCCGGGTGCAGGGGCAAGTGGACTGCAGGGGACACTGGCCTTCTCAGCTGGCCATTTCAGTTACTGGGGTCCTTTAAAGTGAGACCGTGGGGTCCCCAGGTGCGGCTTCTCAGAGAACTCACAAGGGGAGCTTTATAAGGCGTGGTCCTGGCTCCTGCCCACCACATTTGGTTTCAGGAGTCTGGGGAGTGACGTGGGCACTGGCGTGTCCCAGACCAACTTCCTGCGGAGAGGAGGCTGGTGCCGATGGCTATGGCTCCAGCTCCGTATTAAGCGGCCCCTCTCCCGCACATGGAGCAGGCGAGGGCCTAGGCTACGGGATTTGGGGTGGACCTGGTGACTGATGTGTGCTGGCTGCTCCAGGCGGGGGCAGAATGAGGACTGCACTGTGGGCACTGGCCCCAGGGCTGTGCAGTTTGGCACTGACCAGGCGTGTCAGTCTACACGAGCCCGAGACCCCAGGTGTCCGCACTCGCAGGCCGCAGAGCTGTGGTCAGTCCCCATGTGGGATGCAGAAAGCAGCATGGTGGGGGATGTCACTTGGTGCCAGAGTCACCTCCTGGGTGTCTCGCAGGGAATGGGTCACCTGGCAGGTAAGTTCATGAAGCACAGATAAGCCAGCACCTGGTCCCGCGGGCTCTCCTATTCCCACCTCCCCGTCCAGCCTGGGCAGCCACCTGACTCCCTGCTTCCTAGGAGTGAAGTCCTACGGGGCTTGTCTTTGTCTGCCTGGCTCACTTCCCTCGGCATGATGTCCTCCAGTGCCTCCCTGCCGTCACACATGACAGGATCCCATCTGCTTCCATGTGAACCGCGCGCTGCTCCTCGCACAGCTCCTTACCCGCCCGCCCGCTGGAGCCGCGCAGGTTGAGCCACGTCTGGCTCTTGGGGACAGCGCTGGGACGGCGTGGGAGCAGAGCTGTCTCTTCAACATGACTTCCCTGCCTTTGGAAGTGGGATTAGTCCTATCTAATTTTCTAGGTGCCTCCATACTATTTTCCACAATAGCTCTATCTTCACCATTTTTAAGTGCACAGTTGGGTGGCCTTTGGCACACTCATGGTGCTGTGACACCGTCACCACTGTCCATCTCCAGAACTTTCTCAGCTTCTCAAACTGAAACTCTGCCCCCATAAACACTGACTCCCCATCCCCTCCCCCGTGGCACCCGCAATTCTACTCCCTGCTCCTTGAATTTGAGCGCTCTGGGACCTCCTATAAGCGGAATCATGTGGTCTTTGACTTTGTGACTGGCTTATTTCACTTAGCTTAATGTCCTCCTCAGAGAACATTTCTTAGTTCTTAGGGGGCCATATATTCTCATTTCTCTCTCCTGGAGAGAAAGGGGAGCCGTTAATAACACAAGATAAAGAATGAAGGGTGACAGGCGTGTGGCGGTGCCACAGTACCCTGCCAGCTGTCTTGGGGATGGAGTGCCCTCTGAGGCCCCCAGGGAGCTGAGGCTGGTGGGTTCTCAGTCCCCCTTGGAAGTCCACCTGGCACTTCTATCCCTGTGTGCCAAGCCCTCCGCTGTCCCAGGTCAGGGCGGCTCCCTCTGCTCCAGCAACAGTGTGCCCAGGCTTCAAGGTCACTGCTCAGCTCCTGACACAACTCCTACCTGTACCTCATCCCAGTGACAAAGGGGGTCAAGGGCCACTGCGAAGTCGCTCACCCTGTGCCACACGCCACCCCACCAGCATGGGGGCCACACTGTCTTCACACAGGCTGGGAGCCAAATTTGAAGTCCCTGCTTCATGCACTAGACAGGTTACTCCTCTCCCAGCTGTCATGGCCAGGGTCCCTGGACAACAGAGCCCGTGTGAGGCGGCATGCTTGTGTCCCTTATCCTTCATAGGGAGGGGTGTGACCTATGAAAAGCAACTGGGGCAGGAAAGAGTGAATGAGCACGGGGCTGTCCACGAGCCAGCTGCGGCTTATGGGCCTTCTGCTCAACTGGCAAGACCGCTCTTCAAAGCAGGACTCAGTTTCCCTTTTCCATCTCTGCTCTCAGCATGATATATGGTACATTTCTCTCTGTCTCACACAACTTCTTTCCACTTTCTGGGGGCCACGACTCTTTCGGGGACGGGCTGGTGGGCTCACTCCCCTGGGAATGGCTCCTCAGGCCAGCCTAGGACGTGGTGCCCTGTACAGGCTGTGGAGCTTGGGTGAGCTCTCTTCCCCTCTCCTCCCCAAGTCCATGGGGCACCTGCGCTGGGCCTGTTTGTGGAGGGAAAAGCAAAGGGCAAGAGGCGACCTGTGCCGGTACTCCCCGTCTCTCCCTGTCTCTCCCTGTCTCTGAGGGCCACGCTCTACCCTTCTGTCCCTGCCTTCCTGGGCTCTGTAGCCTGCTTCCTTCTGGCTTGGCTCTGCTCCAGAAGGTTCTACCAGAGAGGCACAGGCCCCCTCTCCCTCCCCTGAGGACTTTCTTGGCAGCTCTTGGACATCAGGGCTCGTGTTTTTTGTTTGGGTCCCAGGAAGGCAAATGGCACTCTCCAATGTGGTAACTTGAGAAAAGCCCAGTGAAGCCCCTTTACAAACCATGACCAGGGGCAGGGGGACCATGAGCGAGGCCGTCCCCTGAGCTGCCACAGCTGCGGGCCTTCTGCTCAGCAAAGCGGCCCAGCAATGGGCCAAAGGGTGGTGTCTGGGACAGGTAGTAGCAGGGAGAGGTCTTTTATGACTTCTAGGGCTGAAAGCAACGGTGTGGCTATGGGTGGGGGACAGGGGGGGAGAGAGATTTTGATATTTGAAGTCAAGCAAGGCAGGTAACGTGCTGGAAAGACAGGCAAGGCTGCTCTGAGTGTGCGAGTGGGGGCAGGTTGGAGTGGACATGCAGTGAGCGAGGTGTTGAACGGAGGAAAGTGGGTGGGAGGGAAGGAGGCGAGGGCAGAAGGACGGGACAGAGAGGCCCAGCACTGGGCAAAGAGAACAAAGGGGACAGAAGGGGGACCCCAGCTAGGGGAGGACAAAGAGGTGGTGAGACAGAGGCCAGAGAAAGACAGAATCCCAGGAGAGGAGGGAGAGGGCATGTGGTGCAACCAGGCACGGGTGGGGTGCCTCCAACCTGGGTACCAACTGGGTGCTACTATAGAAAGCTGGCCCCAGCACCTCAGGGCTCACTGCTGAGCAGAGCCCCCTGTGCTCACACAGCTACCAAGGCAGCTGCGGCATTCCGTGCCATTCTCAGGCTCATGTGCAGGGTGTGTACTGGTAAGAAGTCAGCATTCAGAAAGCTGCCTTTTGCTGTCCTTCCGGAAGCATTGGAGGGAACATCAAATGTACTATGAAACTTAAGGTTCACTGGCTTATATACAGTGTAGGGGGCTGAAGGTTCCAGCTGTGGGCTTGTGAATGACAGTATCATACACAGCCCAAGTGATTCTATCTAGCCAGGTTGGAGTGTTGTCTGCCTAAGTAAAAAAGCCAGCCAGTAAGAATTCCTGGACTCGCAACTTCGTGAGACCCGGTTTCAAAATAAAGTATAAAAAAAACAGGGCCGGGGGTGCAGCGCGGAGGTAGAACGCCCCTGCGTTCAATCCCCGGTACCGCAAAAAAAAAAAAAAAAAGAATTCCTGGACTTCATCCCCCCTCCCACATTTAGATGTTACAGTAAAATGCCCAGTGGACTGTTTGCTGAAAAGACTTTGGTCAGTCAACTAAATGGGAACGGAATTTCCAAAGAAACGGTGATTGGGGAGGAAGAAGACAAATCAAGGTGGGGTGGGGGAGCATTGTGATCCTGGTCAGAAGAACTTTCCTTTAAAGGTCTTTTTGGGGTAGACAGGTCAGAGAGCTGAGAAAACTCAGCGCAGGCAAACGCCGCACAGAGCGGCTGCGGTGCTGGGGCGCTGAGGCGCACCCCCCGCAGGTTCACGCCCCCACTCCTGGCAGGTGCACCCCCAACCCCATAGGTGAACACCCTCCCCTCCTCCGCAGGTGCACACCATTCCCGTTGGTGCACCGCCTCCCCCCCCAGGCAGGTGCATCCCCCTGCAGGTGAATCCTCCACCCCAGCAGGTGCACACCCCTCCCCTGGTAAGTGCACTCTGCCTCAGCCCTGCCACCTGAACGAGGGCGCAGCGATCACCGCGCTTCTTGCGGAGGAAGAAACCACGCTTTCGAACCGCTGCACTCACTCAAAAATAAAAGCAGTCCAGGCATTCCGGTGTTGGTGCATACAAAGAAGAGACCGCTGGTCCAGGCTGGAGAGCCAGGGGCGGATAACGTTCGGAGGCCAGGACACGCCCGCTCCCTCCGCGTGGCGGAAGTTCCGCCCCGGCTCGGAGGCCCCACCCTTCCCACATGGGCCCGCCCAGTCACGGCGATCTGCCCCGCCCCCGCCCTGCCGGGTCCCTACCTCCAGAGGACTCCAGCTCCTGGAGCTCCGCCCCCACAGATCCGCCCCGGAGCCCCGCCCCTCCCGGAGCCCCGCCCCTCCCGGAGCCCTGCCTGGCTCCTCCCCTCCTGAAACCATTCGTCCCTGTGAGTGCTGTCCCGGAGCTCCGCCCCGATCCCGGAGCCCGGCTCATGGCCCCGCCCTCCGGGAGCCCC
>PVJS01004434.1:0-20860 GCA_004027185.1 Glis glis
GAGGATGTACCTTGGAGGTAGGATGCCCCTTGGATTCAGCCTCTAGTACCAAGGGAGAGAGGGAGGGAGAGAGGGAGGGAGGGAGGGAGGGAGGGAGAGAGGAAGGAAGGAAGGAAGGAAGGAGGGAAGGAAGGAAGGAAGGAAGGAAGGAAGGAAGGAAGGAAAGAAAGAAGGGAGGGAAAATATATACAAATGAACAGTATACAAGGCATAAAACAAAGGGAAATTCTGTTTAGTTTAAAATGTCCCAGCTTTTGGATCCTACTTAAGTATATACTCCACAGAGGTTTGGGCTTAAGGGGTATGGAACCCTTAATTATATTTTATCTATCCATCAAATATTGGCATGTTTTTTGATCACTGGGCTCTTTATGCCAATCTAATTTTCATTTTCTTTAAAGCAACACCTCTGAGCTGAGTTAATCAGAAGAAACAAAGAGCACCAGTCAAACTGAAAACCGTAAGACACTAAGGGGTGTGGATTTTCCCAACAACTTTAATGGGGGCTGTTGAAAAGAATCTAGTTTTCATCATTTCACTGTATTTTGGTCTTGCTTTGAAGCCCACGTTACTCCAACCAGTTCCTGTCACTGCATGAAAATCATAAAATATAGGTGGCAAAAATTACAAAGCTGGGCGTCCATCTTTTCGATATCCAGTGAGAGAAAGTGAAATAGACTTCAACAGTACAAAGATGTAGACTGATGGAGATATACACTCTTATCAACCATTGTAAGACAAATTTCAAAATAAAAGCAGAGAAGATCTGTCTGTCTGTGCAGGTCCTGGTGTACCAAAGGTTTTAAAAAGTATTATTCATTGGTGTTGGGCATGCACAAATCCAGAAAATTGAGTTTTATTATTTTTTGAAAGACAGTGCTTTTGTGAATACATAACTCTGCTATTAATTACTGGAAGGAAAGACTTTACAACCTGAATTTCCAAAGAGATATGTCATTTTTATTTTATTTTATTTTATTTTATTTTATTTTATTTTATTTTATTTTATTTTGTGGTACTGCGGATTGAATCCAGGGGCATTCTACTTCTGAGCTACACCCTCAGCCCTATTTATTATTTATTTATTTATTTATTTAATGTCTTTTGGTACTAAGGATTGAACCCAGGAGCATTCTACCTCTGAGCTACTCCCCCAGCCCTATTTTATTTTAATTTTTTTTAAACGGTCTCACTAAGTTGCGGAGGGCCTCACAAAGTTGCTGAGGTTGGCCGCGAACCTGTGATCCTCCTGTCTCAGCCTCCCAAGCAATGGGATTAAGAAGCGTGAGCTACCACACCTGGCTTATTTTTTTGTTTTGAAACAAGGTCTTGCTAAGTTACTGAGAATCTCGCTACATTGCTGAGGCTGTCCTTGAACCTACAATCCTTCTGTCTCAGCTTCCCAGGTACTGGGATAACAGGTATACACCACCACATCCAGCCCAGCAGCAGCAGCAGCAGCAGCTTATGATTATGATTATGATTGTTTGGTACTAGGGATTGAACCAAAGGGCATTTTACCCTGAGCTAAACCCCCAGCCCTACTTTACTTTTTATTTTGAAACAGGACCTCACTAAGTTGCTGTGGGTCTTGCTAAGTTGCTGAGACTGGCCTCAGACCTGAGATCCTCCCTCTCAGCCTCCCAATACAGGGACAACAGGTGTGTGCCACCATGCCCAGCTCCAGTCTCATTATTTCTGAGGCACAGGGAGGTTGAGTAACTTCCCCAAGGTCACCTGATCCTTACTGAAGAAATTAACTTTTAAGTCAACAAATACACAATCTAGTGGTTTGTTTCGTCTGCTTGTTTGTTTATTTATTCAACAAGTTTTGAGCACCTGCCACTGGCCTGGCACAAGAGTACAGAAATGAAAAAAATCAAAAAGCCAAAAAGGAAATCTCTGTATTCAAGAAGCTAATAGTCTGGTGACAACGACAGAAAATAAACCAAAGACCATGAAGTCTGGGTTGAAATGAAGAAAGAGGGTAAGATGCTAGACAGTAAGGAAGGTTGGTTATGGGAATTGTGGAAGGAAATGAAGTTGGAGGTGGTGCCAGGGGCCAGACCCAAAGGACTTCATACGGTATGACAGGACTATTTTATTTAAGTATGTTGGGAAGTTTGTAGGGGGTCAGGAGCACAAGTGTGGCTTAGTCGGTTCCACTATATCATGCTGCCTCTCTTAAACAAGTTATTTATGGCACTGAATGTTTGGTCTACTTTATCTGGCTATATTTTCCTTCATCTGATTTTAAGAACTTATATTTTCCTTTTATTTTTAAAGACATGGAAAAGCTGGGCATGGTGGCACATGCCTGTAATTCCAGTACTTGGGAGGCTGAGACAGCAGGATTATAGGTTTGAGACCAGACTCAGCAACTTAGTGAGACTCTCAGCAACCTAGTGAGACCCTGTCTGAAGATAAAAAATAAAAAGAGCTGGGGGTGTAACTTGGAGGAAGAATGCCCCTTGGTTCAATCCCCAGTAACACACACACACACACACACACACACACACACACACACACACACACAAACATGGAAACCCCTATCTTCATTGAGGCCCTTTATTGTGAAGCGTGAAGTTGATGCTTTGTGAGCAAACCTGACAAATTTACTAGACTTAAAGGTCAGATGTTGTATTTCTCTGTTTGCAGATTTAGATTTCTTCTTCTAGATTCCTCTGTCCTGCAAATCTAAGTCCTGTTTCCTTTTATTCACCATTTCTAGTGATATCTAAACAGTAATAGTGACTTTTTCCAGATTAGTTTGAAACCCACTGTATTTCAAAGATATAATAATAGCAATTCTGTTAAAACAAAAGTTAAAAAAACAATAAAAAATAAAAGAACAAGAAAATACAATGAAAACTGTAGCTTATTTCTCTAGAGAGCTCACACTTTGAACTTTGTATAATGGTCCTGATTTCAAATATTTTGTTTCTATGCCCCTAAAAGAGATTTGTATCCCATTGCCTCATTATCTCTAGTTCAGAGTAGATGTTTGCCATACTTATTTCACATTGTATAACCTAATGAACTGAGATTTGCTCAAAAGAGCTTTCAATTGATCTCATGTAAGTACACCATCATCTTTCAAATATGCATCAGTATACTTCCATCTTTTTGCATCTTGAATAAAAGTAAATGTCACAAAAAATGCAATTATTAAGGAATGGATCATGATATTTTCTTTTAAGTTTGCAGATCCTTATCAGTCTTGGAAGTAGATATCCACTTTCAGTCTTTGGACAGAAGTTATTTCAGCTAAAAAGCATTGTTCATCCATATTACACTAGTAGAAATTTCCAAAGAGAACAGCAACTAAATCTCCAAAGAGAAAATCAGAGAATAACTCTCTTGTAAAGAGAGAGACAGAGACAGAGACAGAAGGAGAGAGGGGGGGGGAGAATATGAAGGGGACAGGAAAAGGAAGAAAATACTCTTTCCCAAACCTACTGGGAAATATTTTAGATTTGTTTTGAGGGATGATACATCATCATTAACACATTTCTAGATGATAAGCACCCCCAAACGGCAACTTTGTTCTGCTTTTCATTTACACCCAGCTAGAACTCTTGCCTTTAAACCCGTTTTGAATACTGTGAGTTGTTCATCTTTTTATAGTTCCAACCTGTTCTGATAAAATTAGTGTGTTATGCTATGTTAGACACTTAGCAAAATATGTAACAATTTAACCAGATTTTTAAAAAATCAGAACAACGAAAAATTGTTGGGAATAATCTTGACAGAGGACAGAGTCTATTTAATATAAATCCAGTCATAGTTTCATATCAACCACCATAGCACAGTCAAATGTTCTTTTCTACAAGGTAAACTTTTTTTTGTGTGTGTGTGGTACTGGGGACTGAATCCTGGGGTATTCTCCCTCTAAGGTACACCCCCAGCCCTTTTTATTTTTTATTTTGAAATGGTCTCACTAGGTGCTAAGAGTCTCGCTAGTTGCTGAGGCTGTCCTTGAACCTGCGATCCTCCTGTCTCAGCTTCCCAAGTACTGGGATTACAGGTGTGTGTTACCATGCCCGGCTGCAAGGCAAACTTTTAATCACATCTAACTACATGCAGGGATCAGCAGGATCATGAGGGGACCAAATAAGGACATATCAGAGAGCCTTTGCTAGACCTGTGAGCTTGAATAAATTAATCTCTAGAAGCTTGACTTTCCATCTGTAAGTGGAAAGGAGATTTCATACCCAAAATGTCTAGCACCGCATCTGACACATAGTAGACTCTCAGGCAATTCCAGCTATTTTCTGTAATTAACTTGGCCTCCAAGTCCTCCACAGGTGCTACCATCCCAGGGCAGCTGCCTGAGGCACAAGGTGCACGTCAACTGTCAGGAGACCACAGCGACCATGGGTTGGAAAGTACCTCAGCCATCTTCAGGGTGAACCTCCCACACTTCACAGGGGACGAGACAGCCCCAGATTGGAGGGCTATGGCTCAGTAGTTACCCGTACCTAAGTGGCCGGTTCCCTAACTGCAGGGCCCATTTATTCCCTGCAATTAAGCTAAATGCATCCCTCTTCTGCAGCAGGGAGCTGTTCCATACCAAATAACTACCACCATTGTCTGGGGATTTGACTGGTCATAGGGTTGGGGACCTAACCGGCCCCAGGATAGAGCGGAGGAGTGGGCTGCTGTTTTGAGGCTGGAGCGCAGGGTGGGGGTGGAGCCTGGGGATGTTTTCTGTTGCTTGAAGAGACCAGCTAGAACTGTCCTTTCGAAGCCCTTATCAGATCGTGTCATACCTCCACCCAAGTTTTCCAGTAGCTTCCCATCTCATTCAAAATAAAATCTTAAATCCTAACCATGGCCTGCAAAGCCCAGAACAATCCGGCCCACCCACTCTGAGATGTCCCCTTTTCTACTCTTCCCCTCCTCATTCTGCCCTCGGCCCCGCTGACCTCCTTGCTGTCTTCAGAACATACCAGGTGGCTTTGGGACGCAGGGCCTTGATTCTTCTGTCTGGGTGGATCACTGTCTCCCAGACATTGAAGAAACAGCACAATAATGATGGTTTCTTTGGTTAGCTGGAGTTGTATGAAACTGCTGTCAAGCCGGTCAGACTGTCTTTATGCACCATCATTTTCAGGATTGTTGGTAACCTGGGCAAATTTCCCCCGATGACCTTGCTCCCTTGTGTTACAAGGCCCATCTTGCTCAAGTTCACCTCAATGACTGTACCTTTGGTAATAACGCCCAAAGCTCTACAGAGTGGGGATGAGGGATTTTTTTTTTCACACCAAGTATTGGCAGGCACGGGTGGCTTTCAGTTCAGGATGTGTCACATGGGCCTTCTTGAACTATGAACCCATTGGCCTAATGAATCTCTCATGTTTAGGTGGTTTTCTCATAAAGCCATTTTCAACAAAGCGGACTTTAGTAACCATCCTCTTCCATGCCTTCTTTTTTTCTCTTTCCTATTTGAATCCCTTTTAGTCCTGTTTCTTCTTGGGCATGAACTTTGGGCAAAGGGATTTCCCATTTTCCTTCCTTCTCTTTCCCTTTTTGTTTAATCATGTTGGAAAGTCCTTTCCCTTGGGACTGTCCTTCTCTGTCCAGCAGACAGGCAGGCACTGCTCCCTGTAGAGTCTTTCCATCATTCTTCTGATTGGTGTTTCTCTTCCCATGCATATTAACAGTCTTTTTCATTTGTATTTTCTCAGCATGGCACTGTTTATGGTAGAGCTTAGTCTTCAGGCCAATCCTTTTTTTTTTTCTCCTTCTTTGACCTCTCAACTTTCCTTCTTTCTCTTTTTCTCATGGTAATCCAAATGATATCCATAGCATTTATGGTGTAATTCAATATATTCATTTTGTGGCATGGTGACAGCCACAGAGCCACCTGGTGCAGCCTCTAGGGTGCAAGAAAGTTTTCAATTCTGGGGTCTCAAAAGACCCACGAACTGACTCCACGTTGCCCGAAACAGGAAAGGGCTCATTAGCAGACAGTTTGGTGGATACTAATGTATTTCATCATCATGTGTCTCCCCACCAGAATGGGAGCACTGCAATATTGGGGCAAGGTGTGTTTGCTGTGTTTCTTCATTCTAGAAGAGCATATAACATAGAGTAGCTTTGGTGAGCATATATTAAGTGAATGGAGAAAGGGAAGCGAGGAGGAAGGACTGGAGAAGAGGTCTGGGAGTTTAACACTCTGCTGACAAATTTCTGGTTGTGGTAGAAGCATCAATACAGACAATTCTGGAGGGACACAGGCATCCTCATTTTAAATGTCTCTTGGCCACCCCCACTTGATTAAATGCATGTGTATATTACTGTCTGCCTCTCCTCGTTCTTTTGTAAACATCAGGAACATAAGAACTTTGGTTCTCTGCTATACCCCCAGTCCTAGACTGGTAACTGGTATACAACTAAAGCTCAATAAATTCAATGAATAAATCAACCAATAAATTTTTTATTAAAAGGAAAGGAAATGGAAAATTTTGTGGATTAAAAGTTCCTAGAATAAGTTTTGAAAATGAACCAGTATTCTGTAACAGTATAACAGAAGATTGAACATTCATGTCACCAGAGCCCTGGAAGGAGAAGAGAGAGAGAGTAGAATTGAACAGTACTTGGGGGAGAAATAATGATTGAAAACTTCCCACATTTGGCAAGAGACATAAACCTACAGACTCAATAGGCTTAAATGAGCCCCAAACAGGATAGATCCAATGAAATCAATGGTAAAATGATGACATCAGTATAATGTAATGAGATATATATATACATATATATACCCATACATCTATATCTATATTTATATCTATATCATCTATATCTATATCTATAAAATGCTTATAGAAACCACTAAAGAATCTGTAAAAAGAGAAAGACTCAAAAACACTATACATAAATAAAAGTAAAATTCTAAAAAATATTAAATTAATCCACAGGACAGCAGAAAAAAAAGACAACAGAAATGAAAATTAGAGAGAATACACAGAAAACAGAAATTTAAATTGCAGACTTAAGCTCTAGCATACCAATAATTACAGTAAATGTAAGTGGCCTAAATATACCAGTTTAAAAACAGACATTTTCAGAATGGATTTAAAAACCTATGCTACAATTATATGATAAAAACCTCACTTCAAACATTATGATACAGGCAGAGTAAAATAAAAAAGTAAAAGAATTTCATGTGAACATTAATAAAAAGAAAGTTAAGAGTTGTTATAGTAACACATAAAAAGGGAATTTCAGAGCAAAAAAAGTTACCAGAGACAGAGAAGGACATTATAGAATGATAAAGGGTCAATGCACGCAAAACATGTTGCCGTCCTAAGTGCATATGCACCAAACAAAAGGCCTGCAACACGTGTGGGTCAAAAACTGATAGAATGGAAAGGAGCCAAATCTGCAATTATAACAGGATATTTCAGCACTCCTCTCTCAGCAACTAATAGAATAACTAGACAGAAAATTAGCAAGGATACAGAAGAACCCAACAACATCATCAGTCAACAGGAGCCAATTGACATTGTAGAACTTCACCGCCAAAGAGCTAAATATACATTATTTTTAAGAACCCCTGAAACGTATACCAAGATAGATTATATTATGGGCCATAAAATCCTCTCCAAATTTAAGAGAATACAAAGTATGTTCTTCTACTCCAATCAAATCAAGCCAGAAATCAATAACAGAAAGAAAACAAGGAAGTCTCCAATAGTTAAAACAAACACTTTGAAATAATCCATCAGTCAAATTCTCATGGGAAAAATACTTTGAGTTGAATAAAAATTAAAATACAACATATCCAAATTCATGAAACACAGCTAAAGCAGGGCTGAGAGGCAGTTTTATGATACTAACTTTATACACTGGAAAGACTTAAAATCGCAAATCACTAGTCTAAGATTCCACCTCCAGAAACAATAAAAAAGCAAAATAAACCCAAAACAAGCAAAAAGAAGAAAACTGTAAGATAAAAGCAGAAATCAATGAAATAAAAAACACAAACAGTAGAGAAAAATCAATGAAACAAAGAGTTGGTTCTTTGAAATTATCGTGTAAGCCTCTAGCAACACTGACAAAAGAGATAAGGAGGCAAACTTACTAATTTCAGTAATGAAACAGGAGATCTTACTACAGATTCTTCAGATATCAAAAGAGAATACAACAAATAAATCCACATAGGTACATTTGACAGTTTCAATTAAACAGACCAATTCCTCAAAAAATATAGGCTACCATAATTCTCCCAATATGGAGTAGATTATTTAAATAGTCCTATAACCATCAAGGAATTTGAGTATTTAATTAAAATTTTCCAAAAAGTAAACCTTCAGGCCTAAAAGGCTTCACTGGAAATTCTACCAGTTAAAAAGGAATTAACACCAATTCTATAGAAGAGGAGAGACCACTTTCCAAATCATTTTGTGAAGCTAGTATGAATCATATACAAAAACTGGAAATAGGGCCAAAAAAGTACATACCAATATCCCTCTTGAATATAGATGTACAAATCCTTAAAAATATTAATAAATGGAATTCAGCAACATATAAAAAGAATTACAGAGCCGAGTGTGGTGGTGTATGCCTGTAATCCCAGGACTTGGGAGGCTGAGACAGGAGGAGCACGGGTTCAAGACTAGCCCCAGCAATTTAGTGAGATTCTCAGCAACCTAGTAAGACCCTATTTCAAAACAACAACAAAAAAATTAAAAATGGCTGAGGTGTAGCTCAGAGGTAGTATGCCTCTGTGTTCAATCTCCAGTAACACACACACACACACACACACACACACACACACACAGAATTAAACATCACAGGCAAGTGGGATTTATTCCAGAGATGCAAATATGGCTTCATATTTGAAAATAAATCAATGTAATATTACCAGACTAAAGAAGAAAAACCATATGACTTTATCAGCCAATACAAAAAATATTTAACATCCATTTAGAATTTTTTAAAATGATGCTCTCAGAAAAATGGGACTAGAGAGGAACTTCCTCAATAAAGGCCATCTATAAAAATCCCACAGCTAACATGAAACTTAGTGATAAAATATTTCCCCACTAAGATCAGGAACAAGGCAAGAATTTTCTCTCTCAACACTGATTCAAAAGAGATTGCTAACCAGTGCAATATGGCAATTTAGGGAAATAAAAGGCATACAGATCAGAAAGGAAGAAAGAAAACTGTTCCTATTTGTGGATGTCATGATTGTCTATGAAGAAAATGTCCGAGAATCTTAAAAAAAGAGAAAAAGAAGAAAAAAACACCTCTAGAATTAATAAGTGATTTCCTCAGGGTCACAGGATATTAGATAAACATACAAAAGTAATAAACACATGGGCATTGAGATTAAGTATACTATGCCATGTACAATTATTCAAAAAACAAAAAACTTGGATGTCAATCTAGTAAAACACATACAGGACCTGTGTGTTGCAAACTATATAACACCAATGGGGGGTGGGGGAATCTAAAAGAATGCAGAGACATACTATGTTCATGTATTGGGGGTTCAACAGGGTAACGATGCCAGTTTTCCCCAAACTGAAATACAGGTTCAATGCAATTCCTACCAATAGCTCAGCAATTTTTTTAAGTAGAAAATATTATTTTAAAATTTATACAGATCTTCTCTCATATATGGAAGCTAGGAAGTAATCGGGATACAAGAGGGACTTTAGATAAAGGAAAAGAAACCCCAGTGGAGAAATGGGGGTTGGGCCTGGGGGAGGGAGATTTAATGAAGGAAACACTTCCATTGACGTTATGTACATATGTGAAATTATCAATGCCAGTCTCAGTATTATCATGTATGGGGGAGGAGAGGGCACCAGGGTGGGGTGGGGGGCTCACCAAGTGCTATATGCATGTATGTTCCTATCACTCGGAACTACATTATGATGTGAGACTACAATGCACCAATAAAAGTATATTTAAAAATATATATGGACAAGCCAGGCGTGGTGGCGCACGCTTGTAATCCCAGTACTTTGGGAGGCGGAGACCAGAGGATCCGGGTTCGCAGCCAGCCTCAGCTCTCTCTCTCTCTCTCTCTCTCTCTTTCTCTCTCTCTCTCTCTCTCTCCTTAGTGAGGCCCTCTGCAACTTCGTGAGGCCCGGTTTCAAACTAAAATATAAAAAATAGGGCCGGGGGCATAGCGCGGAGGTAGACCGCCCCTGTGTTCCATCCCCGGTACTGCAAAAAAAAAAAAAAATAAAAAATATATATATATATATGGACAAACAAAAAACTTAGAAGAGCTCAAAACGATTTTGAAAAAAAAAGTATAAATTGGGAGGAATCAATTTCAAAACTTACTCCATTCAGGTCTACAGGTCTACAGTAATTAAGACAGGTACTGGTGGAGGGACAGACACATAGACCAATGGAATAGAGTAGAGTACGGCACTACACCTCCATGGGTATGACCACTCAATTTTTGAGTAAGGTGTAATAACGCAACAAAAGGGAGGAAAGATATTTTCAGCAAATGGCGCTGGAGCAATCAGACAGCTGTAGGTAAGAAGGAAAGGGAGGAACCTCAACCTAAACCTCACCCCTTATACAGGAATTAACTTGGAGGGGATAATTGACTCAGATGCAAACTGTGAACTCTTAAGTATTTTAGAAAAAGAAATAGGAAAAATTTTTCAAGACTTAGAGGCAGGCAAAATACTTTTAGACTTGACACCAAGAGCATGAGGATAAATGAAAAATTAATGCATGTACTTCATCAAAATCGAAAATAGGCACTTCTGAAAAATCTATATCTTAGAGACCATATCTAATCACTTAGTCCCATAGTTTCTGCATCTAACCCAGTTCTAGGCACCTGAGTAGGTGCTACATAAATATCTGTCAAATGAATATATGAATATTTGCAAAGTATCTTTTAAAACTTCATGAGCTACAAGCGATTGAAGTCGGTTGTGTTCATTGAACATCTCTTATTGCAAAGCAATGTTTTAGATCCTGAAACACTGGAGTTTAGAGAAGGAAATTAGAGGAGCGAGCAAATGCAGGGTAAGGAAAACCAAACACAAGGTTAGCCTTCTAGATAATAAATACCGCCCTCTGGGAAATGAACCAGAGTGCCATCTCTAGAAGCAAGCGTTTTGAAACTTTGGTTGGCATTTTGAGTTGGCAAGAGAATCCCAGTCAGCTCCATCAGGCCTTGGTTCTGTAAACTAATGATAATTCTCTTGACTGGGATTGACAGATGCTGGGCACGCATGCCATTTCTTTCCTGTGTCGTGGCAGACATCCCTTGCGAGTCCCAGCACTGGACAGCACTGTGCCCAGACCTGGCCTCGGAGTCTATCTCCACACAGTGCCCAAGCCAGAGCCTATCAATGACCAGAGGTGACTCCTGAGGAGAGCTGCTACAACCTCTGGATCTGAAAGGTGACTTTGCCTAAGTCTTTCACCTGTCCTTTGTGCCATGTGCATCTCTCACTGACCAGGTGATGTGGAGCGTGGCCTCCCCAGGTTCTGGAGTTGAGTGGGAACAGGAGACTGCAGGTGTAAGGCTTCAACTGGGTCATCCTCCTCCCGCGGACTGGCTCTCCGACTGAGTATTTTTCCTCATCCTCAATAGACACGTCAGCGCTCTCCCTCCCCGCTGGCCCTGGCAGAGGGAAAGGGAGAGACAGGGACGGAGGGCTGCCATGGATTCCAGGTGTCCCTTAATGCAGTCCAACGTGGCCACCACAGGGCCTCTGCTTGCCTGCAGATATCCTTTTGAGCGTTCAATTAAAAGGGACATTTGCTGACGTCCGTAGGTGGTGTGCATCGTCCTGGCAGTTTCAACATGTTGGCTTCCAGCATGGATGTTTATAAGATTTGGGAGACTTTTGTTATTTGTTTAAATGCAAACATTAATGTTTACCAAATCTTGGCAATTTCGTGTTTATTTAAAGCCCTGGAAATAACAGGACCATGTTCTTCAGTAATCTAGATAATGTGTTGCAAAATTTTCCTGCAATGACCACGGGTGTTTTAGCATTAAAAATTGAGATTCAGAATGAAGAACAAACGACAACTTTCACAAATCTCCCAGCAGAAAGTCTGCAAAGTGACCCTGAGCAGAGGAATTTTTTTTTCTTACTCCCCGAATCATGTTCTGAAACAACTTAGGAGTCAGAGAGACCTAATTTAAGTCTTAGATTTCAGTTTCCTCACCCATAAAATAAGGCTGATAATACTTACTTAGAGGATTGTTGACATGATGAAGGGAATTAGTGATTTTTTTCTATTACTTTGGAGGGGGAAAAGGCCTATTAACCATCATGCAAAATCTAGGGACCACAAAAGAAAAACCAGTACATTCATATATATTTTTTAAAATATGCAAATTAAATACAAAAGAAAAACTTTCATATATAAAGAGCTCCTAGAAATTGAGAAGAAAAAAGGCTGAAGAGCTCAGGAATAGTTTATAGGAAAACAAAGAAATACTAACAGTCCATATTATATAAAGAGGCTCAACTTCCTCACAGTAGAAGACAAAGCAAAGTGAAATGATACCGAAATAACACTTCCCACCCATCAGACTGGCATCAATCCAAAAGTTTAACAGCGCACTCTTGTTGGCAAGACTGTAGAGAAACGGGCACACTCCTCCATTACTGGTAGGGGTGCAAATGGCGGAACCCTGCAGAGGGGAATTTGGCAATCCTCATCAAAATTACAAATGCATTGACCCTTTGATCCAGTAATCCCACTTCTGGGACTTTCTCCTATGGACACACCACATATACATGAAATAATGAATATATATTAAGATAAGCCTTAATTAATACAAAATTAAGAAGCAAGTCAACAGGGAACTGATGAAATAAACCAGGAAGCCATTTGTATGTGTTCATTGGGAAATGTCTATTCAGGTTCTTTGCCCTTTTTTGGCATAAATTCCCTGTATATTTTGGGTATTGACTCCTTATCAGATATATAGTTTGCAAATATTTTCTTCTACTCCACAGGTTGTCTTACGCTCTTGATTGTTTCCTTTGCTTTACAGAAGCTTTTTAGTTAGATAAAATCCCAGTTCTCTCTTTTTGCTTTTGTTGCTTGTGTTGCTGTTGTGATTAAAAAATAAAAAAATTTAAAAAAATCATTGCCTAGGTCAATGTCAAGAAGCATTTTCCCTATATTTTCTTCTGGAAGTTTCATAGTTTCAGATCTTACATTTAAAATTTTAGTACATTGAGTTGATTTTTGTATATGGTATGAAATAAGCATGTAATTTCATTTGTCTGCATGTGGACATCCCATTTCTCCAACACCATTTTATCAAAGAAACTCTCCTTTCTCCATTGTGTGTTCTTGGCATCCTTATCAAGGATCAGTTAACTGCAGATGTATGAATTTACTTCTGAGCTCTCTATTCTATTGTTTTGGTCTATATGTCTACTGTCTGAAAAGGAAGTCAAGAAAACTATCCCAGCTGAGTGTGGCGGTGCATGCCTATAATCCCAGTCTTGGGATGCTGAGACAGGAGAATCGCAGGTTCGAGGCCAGCTTCAGCAACTTAGGGAGGCCCTCAGCAACTTTAGCGAGACCCTGTTTCAAAATAAAAAAATAAAATAGGTCTGGAGGTATAGCTCAGAGGTAGAATGCCCCGGGTTCAATCCCCATAAACACACACACACACACACACACACACGAAAAAGAAAGAAAACTATCACATTCACAATAGCAACTAAAAGAACAACATACCTCCCCCTTTTTCAGTAAATTCCTAGGGTAACATCTGATGAATCCAGCTCATTTTTTCTCTCTTGTCCTAGTTTGCTGTCATGATTCAAGTCTCTACCCTGCGTCCAATGGCACATGGCTATATTTGGGTGGGTCACGGTAGAACAAGAGTCTTGTGGCTTGCACAGGAGCTGAAAATAGGTCTGCTTCACTTAAAATGACAATCTAGGCTAGCATGAGAGTATAAAGGCCTGGAACAAGTGTGAGAGGAGAGGACTCTACAAACAGAAAAAGGAACAGAACGAGGACATTGGGGACAAATTTCGCCTACTTGGTCATCTTCACCAGGTCAGCCTTCTCTTGGAGCCTTTCTCCACTCTGTCCTATGGGGACCTCAGTGGCTTACTAGAAAATCAAATCAGGGATCAGTAGCGCTGGCTGTGGAGTGGGATGCACATCTTTTGTGAGCATGCACCAGACGTGAATGTGCCTGTCCTAGCAAACATGGCGTCGAAGCGATCTGTTGCTCCGCTCTCTGCATCTCCCCACTGTAATTCACCAAGGGATCTAGAGGTTCTTGGAAGAAGCAATTTTCACTGTGGTGCACTGTGCCAACAATTTAAACCCTGTGTTACCTGGGCCTCTCTGGCTTCTAGCATTTGAAGTGAGACCTGTATCTTCTTTCCCCTCGCTTCTTCCTTTGTATGCTCCTATAAAATAAAGCCGCCAGATTCCCAAAAGATAAAAATCCATTCTCTCCCCCTCGTTCACGTAAGTGCATCCCCAGGTATTCACAGGCTTCCACAGATTTTAATAAGGTCCCCTGTGTGGATCTCTTCAAATACGGGCAAAATACTTAGAGTGAGAAAATGTCACATCTAATCAAGGGTGCTACAAAGGCAGTGCCCGTGGCAGGCAGACAGCTCCCACGTGGCTCCAACCAAATCACAGGCCTCGCCTGGTGGCGACCAAAATCCAAGAATCTCGCTTTGGGTTTGCATTTGGCAATTTCAATTAAATAGGATTTTTTTTTCTAAAGGAAACTATATTTGAATTGGGCAAACAGCCTAGGCTGCTAATTGTAAGAAAACCCCAGGACTTTACTTCCTGGGGATAAAGTGTTTATGAGACTAGCAAGTATTCTTTTTAAATTTAAATACCTGAGCACACAGGCACACTCTCCATACCTCTCAAACCTTTTTTGACTCTACTGTTGCTTTTATTACCATAACCTAGATGTCTCCAGCCTAGAGTTTTGGGGCTATGTATTCTATTGCTGTGTATTCTATTGCTATGTATTCTATTGCTGTGTAACAAATTAACATGTGCTTAGCAGCTTAAAGCAACATTCATGTATTATCTCATAGTTCTATAGGTCAAAAGCCCCTCACCATGAGACTAGACCCTCTGCTCAGGACATCACAAAGCTGAACCCAGGTGTTGGAGGCTGAGGAAACGGCTCCCATTGTTCCAGTTGCTGGTAGAATTAATTTCCTTACAGTTGGAGAACTGCGGTCCTTGTCTTGATGGATGTCTGTGGGGACAGCTGTCAGCTCCTGGAGGTCACTCCCTGGCCCTTGTCACATGGTCCCCCATCTCAGCAACAGAGAACTTCCTTTGCATCAAATGTCTCTCAAATAAAATCTCTTTGATTCTAACTTCTATGACTAGTCAGAGAAAACTCTACATTTGCCAGGCGTGGTGGCGCATGCTTGTAATCCCAGTACTTGGGAGGCTGGGACAGGAGGATCGCAGGTTCGCGGCCAGCTTCAGCCACTTATTGAGGCCCTCCGCAACTTAATGAGACCCTGTTTCGAAATAAATAAAAAAGAAGGCTGGGGGTGGAGCTCGGAAGTAGAATGTCCCTGGTTTCAATTCCCAATACGAAAAAAAAAAAAAAAAAGAAAGAAAGCTCTACGTTTAAAGGGTTGGTATAATTGGTCTAGGCCCATCTAGGTAACCTCATTACCAGAAGGCCAGATTTGTCATACCATGTAACGCTGAATGACAGGAGCACAGTCTATCATCTCCACAGCCACAGGCCATGCACACCTCGGGGAGGGAAGTCTGGGGGACATTTTAAAATCCTGCCTTGCTGGGCATGGTGGCGCACACCTGTAATCCTAGTACTTTGGGGGCTGAGACAGGGGGATCGCAGGTTCAAAGCCAGCCTCAGCAACTTACTGAGACCCTGTTTCAAAATAAAAAAATAAAATAGGGCTGGGGGGGGTGTAGCTCAAAGGTAGAATGCCCCTGGTTTCCATTTTTAGTACCACCAAAATAATAAATGAATAAATAAATAAATAAATAAATAAAATCACACCAGCTGTTGTGGACTAAATTGCATCCCTTACAAATTCATTGTTAAATCCTTAATTCCAATGTGATTGTACTTGGAGATAGGGCCTTGAAGGAGGTAATTAAAGGAGGTCAGGAGGGTGAGGTGTAACCCAGCAGAGAGAGTGTCTTTATAAGAAGAAGAAGAGGCACCAGGGGTGCATTCTTCCAGAGGAAGGCCTGTGAAGACACAGAGAAAGGTGGCCATCTGTAAGCCAGGGCCGGAGGCCTCTGGAGAAGCCACATCTGAGGACGTTTTTATCATAGACTTCCAGCCTCTATCACTAGGAGGAAGAAAATCTGCTGTCTAAGCCACTCAGTGTGTGGCGTTCCATCATGGCAGCCTTGGCAAAATACTATGCCAGGTAGTAATACCAGTGAAAAGCTAATATTTAAAAATTTGAAATTGGGGTGGCAAGATCTTTTGATGAAGTTTGGAGTGTACTCAGGATACACTGCCGTTGAAGCACACGTGCTGGACAGAGGGACCAGGATGTTGAGGGAAGATAATGAGAAATCTGGACACAACGGCTATGTATTAGAAAATCACGTGTGAATACAATTTAGTGTCCACTGATGTTCTAAGATATGTACCAAGTGCTCTGAGGACACAGAGAAGAAAAAGATTAGCTGTAAGTGGGATTTAGATACTTTCCTAGTGTGGGTACATCTCACCTGGGAGGCTAGAAAGATCTAATGATGGGTTTCAAAGGATGAGCTATGTTTTGTATTTATATGATTCCTGGCAAATATTTGTGATTACTTACTTATTGTCTGATTGGAAAAACACCAGTCTAAAAAGAATCCTCAGTGTAAAAAGAGGAGAAATGTTTGAAGGGCTACCACTAAGAGAGGCAGGAGAGAAATTTGTATTTTCTTCATTTCATATGCTAGCCAATCTGAATTTCCACAAAGATTATAAATAGTTTAATAGTACAGTTTTATAAAAGATGGCAAATTGGTATTTTATGTTATTTTGTGGTGCTGGGGATCAAACTCAGGTCCTTGTGCATGCTAGGCAAGCATTCTACCACTGAGCTATACTCCCAGCCTCCAAAATGTGTATTTTTGAAGACATGTATCAACATGCTAGTTTTTAATGTATTTCTGCTCCCCTCACATTGAACAAGTGATAGTTGGGTTGTGATGATGATGCCCTACAGACATGACTAACAATTGTCACATAGTTTTCATGTAGGTACAGTTGGACATACATCAGGTAGACTGATTTTTATATTTGTCACTAATCATTCAGTTACACTCTATGGAATAGGCTCACACATTTTTGAAAATAGAGTCAACACTTTTGGGCTTATTCTTTCTCCAGTTCAAATATTAACACCCTCAGAGGAAATATGCAAATCTCACAATGGCATCATCTCATTTCCAGAAGCTAAAATATAAGATGGATCAGCTATAAATTGAAGGTCTTGTATTATCATCCTTGCCTTTAGAGATGTAATCCGGAGAAGCAAGGATCACAACATGTACCAAAAGATCACTTAAAGCAAATTTTCACCCTCAGACACATTTCAGGTCTCTTGTGAAGTTGGCCAGAAGTTTTTGTCTTTCAAAAAAAGTATTTCTCAAAGAAGAAAGGGATTTGTTTTGAAATTAGCTGAAAGGAAGGTGGGCAGGGAATGGCAAAGGTTATCCCGCATGAGGCATGACTAATCTCCAACCTGACTTCCATCGTAAGACAGCAACCTTATCATCCTTCGCCACGGGGGTTGCCAATTCTTTTATGTGTCTTTGAGTCACTTGTTGTGGGTTAACCTATACTTCAAAGATGAAAATCAATGAGAGTGTGCTTCTGGGTGTACAATTTCCTGCACATCGGACTTATACGCCTTCATGGTGCAGGGCTTCTAGCAGAAGGGCGGCCTCCTCAGGGAAGTCCGGGGCACTTGAAAAGGACACTTGGACTTACCAACGGGCTTAAGAGGCATAAGCAGTTGCTTTCCCAGTCAGCTTCCAGAGACTTGGTGCCGTTCCCCTCTCCCAACATCCCTGGCTCACAGGAACTCCCGAGTTTCATAAGCAAAGCTTCCTGCCTATAAACTGAGACCTTGAATGCGTGGCTTTATCCGAAGTTCTATTTGTCCCAGAGGACAGCACTGGAGATCTCTAGGGAAGTTTCTCCCAAGGGAGTCACAGTTGATCTCTCAGCCGGTATCACAGCTCCCCTTTTTTCTTCTAGACAATAGCTATGGCTATAACCTTTAGCTGACAGTACTGGCCAGAAGTACGAAGGCACTAGTGAATGAATGAACGAACAAATGAATGAATGAATGAGTGCAGACTGGCGGAAGTTCACAGAAGAGGCCCCCAAACACTGTCCCCACACCTCTGGGCAAGCACTTCTGTAGCCACAATCTTGGCCAATTCACTGTCATCCTCTCGGGTCCCTTTTCTCACTTTGGTAATCAAGTCTTGCAAAACCTGAACAAGAGTTTCTATTCCTGAACGATCGGGAACCTCCCACCTAGATGCACAGAAAGCTCTGATAAATCAATTACAGTCTCCAACTACCAGTTTTTTGTTTTTTTTTTTGCAGTACTGGGGATTGAACCCAGGGGCATTCTACCTCCGCGCTACATCCCCAGACCTATTTTTTTAATATACTTTATTTTGAAACTGGGTCTCAGGAAGTTGCGGAGGGCCCCTCACTAAGGAGAGAGAGAGAGAGAGAGAGAGAGAGAAAGAGAGAGAGAGACAGGGAGAGAGAGCGAGAGAGCTGAGGCTGGCCGCGAACCCGGATCCTCCGGTCTCCACCTCCCAAAGTGCTGGGATTACAAGCGTACGCCATCACGCCCGGCCAACTACCAGTTTTTGATAGCTTCTTTTTTGTGTGTGTGGTACCCGGGGATTGAACTCAAGGGTGTTCTACCTCTGAGCTATACCTCCAGCCCTCTTTTTTATTCTTTATTTTGAAACAGGGTCTCACTAAGTTGTTGAGGGCCTCACTAAGTAGCTGAGGCTGGCTGCGAACCTGGATCCTCCAGTCTCAGCCTCCCAAGTACTGGGATTACAAGCGTGCGCCACCATGCCCGGCTTTTGATAGCTTCTTTGGTGTGTACACGAAGATTTGTGTAGTATGTGTGGCAGAGCATCTTTCCTGATTTCTCTCTTTTGGTTTCTTATAAAATTTGTCCATTTTAGGAACCTGTATGTTTATACCACAGGAAGTTTCCATGGTAAGTTCTATGCATGTTAGCTAAAACCATTTATTACATTAGATGCAAAGGGAGGGGAGATACTTTTGTTCCTTCTCTTTCTGAAACTGTACAAGTCACATGGGCTTTCAGTCGCATCAGTGTCTCTTTCCCCTTCTCAACGGCAATGGGAAATTTGTGACCCGCCACCCACAAAAGCAGGATACAGGATATCGAAGACGTTCTCCTTGGCTGTCTTTGTGGATAACTGTTCAGTAGGAGAGTTTTACGGGTATTAGATTCATCCGACAAAAACCAAGTTTGGGAAATACCCAACCAGGCTGGCTTCCCTCGCAGCCCCGTGCTGTGATCACAGCTCTCATACAGGGCAATTGTCCTGACCTGGCAACAAGAGTTTACTTAAGGTTGAAACTCAAAACTAAACTTAAAGGAGATCAGAGCCCATCACAACTGAGAGAAAAAGACAAAGAGAAACAGGGAGATTATGTGGACAGAAACCGTCAAGTTTCCTACTGCTCACATTTGTTGCTCACACCTGTGTGCATCACACCAGAGGCCCCCACCCACCTGCCCTTCCTCCCTCTTTCCCAAAGCGCGCTCAGGGAAGCACGTTCAGAAGCAACGGGAGCGTGCGCGCGAGAAAGCACAGTAGGGCTTTGCCAAAATGGTGCTGACCGCAGCCAATCACCTACCCGGCTCTGCTCCCTACAACGAGTTCCCTTAAATTGCTGTCTTTAGAGTAAGTTTCAGCACCTGGCAAGTGACATTTAACGTTGCCTCCTTCAAAAGGGCACCTAGAGGTCATCACCACCCAGTTCCCAAGTTGCTTTCAGGACTTGAACTCAAGCGAGAACAAATGACAAGCCACACAGCACTTTACCCACCGCCCACCCACACGTGGAAACCCAGCTCCACCTGGGCCCTCTTGGAGAGCACCTTGCTTGAACATCTCTGCCAAAGGTACTCATGCCCCAGCACTCTGTAAGAACAAAAGCATGATGCATAGTACCCAACATCAACTGAGCACTTTCAATGTGCAAAGGACTGTGCTAAATGCTAGATGTGAATGAGCCCATTTGATCCTTATAAAAACACTGCAGTGTAGGGGAAAGCAGCACAGAGAGGCTAAGGGACTTGCCCAAGATCACACCGCTGCTAAATGGAGAAAACAGGCGATATGACTCCTAAACTTACTCTCTTAACAAGTATATTCAAGTTCCACTTAAATATCTGTGTGAGTGTGTGTGTATGCGTATATACATGTGCATGTGTGTCCAATATGTATATAAGTGGATTTCTGGAGGTGATGTGCTGGAGGGCAAAAAGAAGTAGAAGAAAGACATTTTGGGGGCCCCAGACCACTATTAAGGGGCATGTCTTCTCTGCACGGTCCACAGAGGCCTCTGCATAGACAGCATCCACAGCATGCCACTGGCAGGATGTATAGCAATTTCTCACTCTGTGCCAGTGACAATATGAGGAGACCAATTCAATAAAACATCATTTGCCAATTACTGGGGTTTCTAAGGAATTTCTTTGGGAAAGGTGTGAATTGCAGTAAAAAGTCCTAACCAGCCGGGCGTGGTGGCGCACGCTTGTAATCCCAGTACTTTGGGAGGTGGAGACCGGAGGATCCGGGTTCGCGGCCAGCCTCAGCT
>PVJS01004434.1:20960-69267 GCA_004027185.1 Glis glis
CAAAAAAAAAAAAAAAAAAAAAAAAAAAAAAAAGTCCTAACCTTTGCAGGTCCCAAAGCTGGCTTTCTCTAGTTTGTTCTAAGTGGAGGTACAAGTACAGGTGGAGAAGATGAGGAGAGAGGGAAATAGAAGGACTATATGTATATTCCAAACCCAGAAAGGAGATCTCCATCTCACACCATGTTATAAAAAGAAACTCGACCCCCTTGCTTTGATTTCTCAAGGGATCTCCATTGTCACTGAAATTTCACAGGTACCACGAGGGGACATCTAGATGGTTATTAAAACATGAACTCAGGCGGAGACAGGAGGATATCAGGTTCGCAGCCAGCCTCAGCAACTTAGTGAGGCCCTCTGCAACTTAGTGAGACCTTGTTTCAAAATAAAAAAAAATAAAATAGGGCTGGGGGTGTATCTCCGAGGCAGAATACCCCTGGGTTCAATCCCCAGTACCAAAAATAGCACAAACAAAAACAAAACGAAAAACCTGAACTCTTCTTCAGAAAGTGGCTTATTCTGACATTTTATTGGGGAAATTTAAGATATACTACCCTGTGGTCATCGTGTACATTTGGAAGACTATTATTTTGAGAACAGTTTGTTTTATTATATTTCTTTATTTTTTGTGGTACCGGGGATTGAGCCCAGGGGCATTCTACCTCCGGGCTACAACCCTGGCCCTATTTTTTATCCTTTATTTTGAAACTGGGTCTCACGAAGTTGCAGAGGGCCTCACTAAGTAGCTGAGGCTGGCCGCGAACCCGGATCCTCCGGTCTCAGCCTCCCAAGTACTGGGATTACAAGCGTGCGCCACCACGCCCGGCTTGTTTTATTATATTTCTATTAACACAGTCCACTAAATATTACTGCATGTTTTCAGGCATGGTGGCCCATGCTCATAATCCTAGTACTTAGGAGGCTGAGACAGGAGGATAACAGGTTCGTGGCCAGCCTCAGCTACTTAGTGAGGCCGTCTGCAACTTAGTGACACCCTGCTTCAAAATAAAAATAAAATAGGGCTGGGGGTATAGCTCAGAGGTAGAATACCCGTGGGCTCAATCCCTAGTACCACATACACACACACAAAAATTACTGCTCGAAGAACTTAGACATTGTTCCATGCCATCTTCTTATTTTGGGGGAAAAAGAAGAAGAAGGCTCAATACCCTCCAAGCCACGTGTTATCTCAGTTCGGCCTCACTCTGACTCTCACTTCATTTCTCACCTTTACTGCATATTTTATATGCCTCATTTGATTAAGAGGCCAATAGACTGTTCGACATGAAAAAGGCTGTTCAGAAGAAACCTTCATTCAATCAATGTACAGATTTGGGGCTGGTATTCTTCAGTGCAATATCTTTCTAAAGAGAATCTAAAACAGAAGTCATCTTTTAAAAAATGTGTGGCCCTCTTGAACAAACTTTAGTGTAGCCAACATTCTATTTTGCTTTCATAATACAGCGTTGGAGATAGTTTCCCATTCTGTTGGAGCTGTTTCCTTCCTGCGTGAATCAGTCAGGGTCTGTTACTGAGCAGAGATGATATAAAAGAAGCTAAAGTAGAAGCCACATACTCACGGTCAATGTGAAGTCACAGTGTTTTCTATAGGCTCTATGAGGACAGAGAGCCTGCCTACTGTATTCATCACAGTGAACTCATCACTAACAGAGTCTATGATGAATGGGAAGCACTCAACACATTTTTGATAAATAAACTAACAAAAGAGTGACAGGAGGACGAGTTCCTCATACATTTCTATGCTCCAGTGACCATGTTTGTCCAGTGTTCTTGACGGCTCACAGTAAATCTCCTACAGCTGGATCGGACCAGGTAAACAGCATCTTCTTAAAGAATGGGACCAAAAAGAAAGTGCTCTTTGGTGCTTAAAAGTGTGAAGGTGCATAGTGATGGGAGAGATAGAGCTATCTCCCAACAATGGTTCTCCTTTTCCCCATGTTATCAACACTATAAGCCACATGTTATCACCAGATGTTATCTCCTGCTTCTCAAGGCTGCCTTCTCTAAGCTGCAGGTTTCTTGTCTGTGAACTGTCAGTAATTCTGGTTAAAGGTGGTAAATGAATAAGAAGCCATGTGTGCATCAGAAATTTGGGGGATCTCTGGAAGATATAAAGAGAAACGAATGGCTGATAGAAAAATCAAGGCATGGCTCACAACACCAAATTGCACCATGAGAAAGGGGCAATCCTCCTCAGTGGAGATTCAGCAAGGGAAAATCCAGAGGTGAGCTCTGAGATAATGAATTATAGAACAGATGGGTGGCTATGCAGCTTGATCTCTACTTCCGTGCATCTATCTTCCCATACTTAGCTGTTGACCATGGTATTGTGTCCAGGTTAAAGCTATAAGAATGCTTTATGACCACATCAGAGTCTCTGTTTTGAAAATGAAAAATGAGCTTTGAGACAGTACAGAAAAATGAAATACAACTAGGGATTTGTATGTAAAATAAAAAGGCAGCTCCTTTCTTGCAGTGCAAAGGGTCAAACATATTGTCTCCTAAATTCAGCAGGTATGAAGGAAGGGGCTATGCCCTTGCTCCGCCTCTCAAGAAGTCCAGATTTTCCATCTCTGTCCATCAAAAAGAACCTTCCCAGTGAGTGCAGAGCCTACTGCAGAGAAAGTATTTCACATCTGTTGAGGAAAACCCACATTAGATGCCTTTATTAATCCTCTCAGCCTTCAATTTATAAAATTAAATATACAAGCAAGAATCACTAAACATTTAAAGAGACATAAATCACAAATTTAAGAAAATTAAAATCTTGAACTAAAATAACTCCAGGGAAAAAGGAAGAAATAAACACCTGTTTTAAGGATGTGGTTTAAAAACGTTGATTTGACCTCAACAATGGGGAAATATATTTCAATACATTAAAAAATAATGACTAAACATGAATTAACTAAAAATAGAATGTAAGCCAGATATGGTGGTGCACATCTGTAATAAGTACTTGGGAGGCTGAGACAGGAGGATCACAGGGTTGAGGCCAGCCTTGGCAACTGAGTGAGACCCTGTTTCAAAATTTAAAAAATAAGCCTGGCGTGGTGGTGCACGCTTGTAATCCCAGTACTTGGGAGGCTTAGACAGGAGGATCGCAAGTTCGCGGCCAGCCTAAGCTACTTAGTGAGGCCCTCCACAACTTACTGAGACCCTGTTTCAAAATAAAGAATTAAAAAATAGGGCTGAGGGTATAGCTTGGAGGTAGAATGCCCCTGGGTTCAATCCCCAGTACTGAAAAAAATTTTTTTAAATAAAATAGAGTTGAGGATGTAGCTCAAAGGCAGAATACCCCTGGGTTCAATCCCTAATTCCACAGAAGAAATAAAATAAAATAAAAATAAATAAAATAAAAATGGAATGTAGATCTTTCAAAATACTGGGATAAAACAAAGTAAAACATAACATAAAACCAGAAAGGGAACAAAGAAAACTCAATCCAGTGAGAGGAATGAGAGAAAAAAATCACAGCAAATAGAAACAAGATAACAGGTATAAATCAGAGAAATAAATATCTATGATCACAATAAGAACCAGTGGCTTCACCATCAAAAGACATCAAAAGACAAAGACATTCAGATTGGAGTTCACAATTTAAAAATGCATAAATATGGTTTAGAAGGGAAATACTTAAAATTGATTTGAAAAGATTAAAAATATGGAGATTTACAAACACAGATCCGACGGGAGAAAGAGGCAATCCACAGAGGAAGAAATCTAAAGTGTCTATAAATCTATGAAAACATACTCAACTTCTCACCAAGGATAAGAAGGTGGGTGAACTGAAATGACCACAAGACACCATTTTCCACCTGTAACATGACAGGCAAAGTTTTAACAACTGGCGACAGCATGGGTTGGGAGGGGATGGGGGAACCAGGTGCTGCTGATGGAAATAAGTTGGCGGAGATTCTCCATGGTATGGAGGCCTTCCAGCAGAGAAACAAGAACGGTCTGCTTCCATAGACTCATCTCCAGGATAAAGACTTGGAGACAGAACAAAGGAAGCAGGTGACAAGTTGCGTCAACAAGTCATGGTGTCATAAAGGGTGGACATCCAGACCCAATTCTTACTCTCTCTCTCTCTCTCTTTTTTTTTCTCTAGTGCAAGTCTCTTTGTCAGTTTGTCCATCTGCCGGCTTAGATGAAATGGAACAGTATTTACAAAATACTTTACAGAATATAAAAAGCTACATGATGTATGACATCATTCATGTAATAATGATAAAATGTATGAACATATTCCTACAAGAAGCACAGAAAAAATAAGTAAAAAATTGGACAAAATCTGGCTATCTTTGACTGAATGCTCTTATTTTGCCTCAAAAAAATTTTTTTAAACATTTTAAAAGAAGTACATGCAGGGGCTGGGAGTATAGCTCAGTGGTAGAGCACTTGCTAGCACAGGCAAGGCCCTGGGCTCCATCCCCAGCACTGCAAAACAAAACAACAAAGAAGTACATTCACCATCTTTGGACAGATTCAAATATATGGTCAGCTTGTTTTCTTTATAGAAATGCAACAAGATGCTCCCCTGCTCCCCCACAGCTGTGCCTGTCTAAAGCGTTCACAATCACCCGGCTTCTTAGATCCCACTTAGGAGAAACCAAAGAAAGTGCTTTTAGCAGCTGGGTCCCAAGCCCAGGCCACAGGTCTCAGCGTAGCTTGTCAACCCTGAAGCGGGAGGCAGGGACTCAGGATTTTGGCTATACCTTCCATTGTCCGCCTTTTACTGTCACAGCTACTATTGTTTCCAAGGGTGACATCTGAGCAGGCTTTCATCACTGGGGAAAGAGAGCAGACTTCACAACCCAGGAATGACAGGGCTTCTCTGAGGGGAGGAGACTGTCTCCTTTAAAACCCTCGGTATTATCTTCAAAAGTTAGCTCTTCCACAGAAAATTCCCATTAACCCAAGACATTCTATTTCAGTCATGACTTCATATATCAAACAGTTTTTTTTTAAGTGAAGGTACTAGGCAGATATCAATATGCTTTAGGAGTAGTTACAATACTGTGTTGGAATTATGACTCTGCTTGTTATCTCTGCAACCTTGTGTAAGTTATTTCCATTCTTTCCACCTCATATTTTCTATATTTAAAATGAGATAATAACAATACCTACCCATAAACTTGTTACAAGAGTTAGATGAGATAATGCATCAAGTCATTTCACATAGTCTTGGTATGTGGCCAGTGCTTGATAAAACAGTAGCATGCTTTTATTTTCGTATACATTTGTTCACTTTTATTTTATATAATTTAAGTTTTATAGCTCAGTGCTAGTTTAATATTTTTGACAAATGGTACTAGAACAATTTGATATCAATATGCAAAAAATCCCCACATCTCAATCTATAGCTTGTACTATATACAAACTTAATGTGAACCATAAACCTAAATGTAAAACCTAAAACTACAAAGTTCTAGAAAGAAATAAGAGAATATTTGTGAATTTGACATAGACAAAAGTTTCTTACATATCATACCAAAAGCAAGCTGCATATAAGAGAAAATTTAATACATTTGTCTTCACTAAAGATAAATTATTTTGCTTTTTAAAAGTCACTGATAAGAACATGAAAATACAAGACTTGAACAATGAGAAAATATTAGCAAAATATATATATCTGACAAAGGAGCTGTAACCAGGAAATATAAAACTCTCTCAAAACTCAACAAAAAAACAACCCAGTAAAAATGGGACAAAAGATATGAACCAATACCTTACCAAACCACACACACAACACACACACACACACACACACACACACACACACAGTAAATAAACAGTTGAAAAAAGTGATAAACATGATTATTAGGGAAATACAAATTAAAACTATAATGAGATAGCACTGAACATCTATTAGAGTGGCTAAAGTTGATCTTTAAAATTTGGCAATGGAATTCTCCTGAGTTGCTGGTGTTGGAAAAGAGTATGGCCCTTTCTTTAAACTTATATACATTTGCCTGATAACCCAGTAGTCCTCGCCACACAAAAGTCTGTACATGAATGTTTACAGGGTATTAATTTATCATTACCAAAGAAACTGAAGACAAGTCAAATGTCCTTCAAATAGTGGGTGAATAAACAAGCTATGGTTTATCTATATAACATATTGATGCCCAGCAATAAGAAATAATGAACTATTGACACATGCCACGATACGGATCCATCTCAAAGACATTATGTTAAGTAAAAGGAACAAGAGCCAGAAGACTTCATTCTGTATGCTTCCATTTATATGACATTCGTGAAATGGCAAAGATATAGATAAAGAAAATAAAGCAGTGGTTTCGAGGGGGCTGGGAGTGTGAGGAGTGACTGACAACCATGGCATGAGGGACATTATGGAGTGATGGACAAGATGCATGTATTGATAGTGACTGTGGTTCTGTGACTGTATTGGTCAAAACTGACAGAAATGCACATTTGGAAGGGTGAATGTTGCTCTAAGTAAATGATCTTCAAAGAACCTGACCTTAAAAACGAAGTATAAGGAGAGGACCATTACGTTCAGCCCACCACCTCCAAACAATCTTCAGCTTAAGCCCACACGACCATGTTAGCCAAAATGGGGCGGATATTAAAACCTGTCCAAGACAACACCAGACTTAACTGTCTCACTTTGCCATGGTGGAGTAGTAAACCGATCACTATGATGGAGTTAATAACACAGTATCTATGGATAAGCCTTCAGTAGTGGGGCTGGAAGAAGATGCTGGGTCTTTAAGTCTTGTCGTGCATGATGGGTCTGCAGGATATAAACAGTTGGACAAACCAACTACATCAGAATTTTGCCTGTGTTGTCCCTTTTGAACACACTTTATCATTTTAGAGAATGGTGCATTAATAGAAACCGATTTCACAGGGTATTCCCCAGCAGTCAAACTTCAATTTCTGTTGATGGAACATTTTTGTCAGAGTTTGTTTCTTTACATCAATTTAGACAGGAAATCCCTTTTGGCAAGAGCCCTGAGTTCATGTTAGGTCAGAATGATTGGTGACACATTCTCTGGAGAATATCAGACCTGGGGCTTCTTTATTATGTAATAAACAGCAGACCCTCTGATTTCTAGAGAAAGTTTCTTTCCAAGTTCTAAGTATCCTATCTTTCTTTTTCTTATCGGTTTCTAAAATATTTGTTTTTTTTTTCCAGTATTGGGGATTGAAGCCAGGGACATTCTACCTCAAGCTACACCCCCAGCCCTAATTTTTATTCTTTATTTTGAAACAGGGTCTCACTAAATTGTGGAGGGCCTCACTAGAACCCGGATCCTCCTGTCTCAGCCTCCCAAGTACTGGGATTACAAGCGTGTGCCACCACCCCTAGCATTAAAATATCTGTTTTGATTTAGGAAAACAATGGCTACATTACCACTTCCCACATGTGAAAGCTAACTCAGGAGTGCTCTGTTCTTGTTTCTAAAACCCACTTAAAGAAAACAACCCCAAAAAGAAAAGAAAGAAAGAAAGAAAGGGAGGGAGAGGGAGAGGGAGAGGGAGAGGGAGAGGGAGAGGGAAGGAAGGAAGGAAGGAAGGAAGGAAGGAAGGAAGGAAGGAAATGACCCCAAAGTTGGGTGTGGTGGCACATGCCTATAATCCCAGTGTTTGGGAGGTTGAGATAGGAGGATTGTAGGTTCAAAGCCAGTCTCAGCAACTTAGTGAGGCCCTGTTTCAAAATAAAAAAATAAAATAATAGGGCTGGGGTATAGCTCCAAGGTAGAATACCCCTGGGTTCAATCCCCAGTACAAAAAAAAAAAAAAAAGAAGAAGTAGAAAGAAAGGAAACAACCTCGTTGAGCGAAAGGATGGTGGAGGCTTATTTCTGTGCAAAACCTCCAGGAAAACTTGACCTTCTACATCTGGCCACTAGGAAACACCTCCTTTTCACCTAAAGCCATTTGTTTTTGAACAGCCTCGTTAATTTTCTGAAAAGAACGTGGCCATCACATTTATATCAAATACCAGCAAGCAGTCTTTTGGTTTTGAAAGGTGTCTGAGTCACTTAAGAGTGACAGTCCTCTGCTTAGGACGAGCTCCTTCACTGCTGAAAGATGTCTGAGTCACTTAGGGTATGTAGCAGCATGGCTCCCTGCCAGCACGTGGGTTATCTAACATCGGAGCAGCCCAAAGTTCATGTTGGCTGTTTGTATTAATCACCGTAATTTGACTAACAAGCTCGAAGTGACAGCTCTGCAGCAGTGTGGCACTCGGGCCACAAACCCAACAAGGACAAGAAGGAGGGAGAGCGTGAGGCAGAAATCCCCCACGCCCCTCCATGGTAGTTGAGAATTTCCAAAATGTCATGAAAAGTATCAACGATTCAAGCAAAAAGAGACAGTGGGGGAAACGCAGGTGAGAAGGGGCCGGTTCCAACTCCACGTCCTCCTGCCCGTGGTTTTACTTCTTGCTACACAAACGAGCCAGTGTCTCTCTGGCTTTTAGATGTGACTGAGCATGCGCAACCATGTCTAGACTCCATAGTGCCTTGGAATCCTTATGCTGTTCAAGATCCAAGCTGAGTATTTCTGCTTTAAATAGTGAGATTTTTGTCCTTTTCTCCTCACTCCCTTTTCTCTCTTTCTCTCCCTCCTTCCTCTCTCTCTCTCTCTCCCTCCCTCTCTTCCTCCCTTTTTCTCTCTCTCTTCTTTTGTGGTATTAGGGATTGAATCCAGGGGCATTCTACCTCTGAGCTTCACCCCCAGCCCTATTATATGCTCTTTACTTTGAAACAGGATCTCTGTCAGTTGCTGAGGGTCTTGCTAAGTTGCTGAGGCTAACCTCAAACCTGTGATCCTCCTGTCTCAGCCTCCCAAGTATTGGGAATATAGGCGTGCACCACCATGCCCGGCTTTTGTCCTTTCCTTCTATCCCCAAGACCTGGGCAAGAATAGAATTTCATCAGAATAAAAATGAACAATTTATGAGGAAACCCTCTTTACTACTTTCTCCCCACCCCACTTCCAAAGACATAGAAACAAATTACTTTATTGACCACAGGTTACTTATTTGCTAAATAAGTCAAGGAATTGGCTCAATTCTTAGGCAAGACATTTGCTCATGGTTTTGGACTCCGACTGGACTCTTTGAGTTTGCCTAAAGTACACTGCCTGGCCCACTATGCCTGAGTTCACCATCATCTGCATTTCTCCAGGTGTTGGAGCTAGGTCTCTTAAAGAGTAGACATTAAGAATTGGAGTCATGGCAGTTATAGTTTATGATTACTTTGCTCATGTAACACCAAAAAATAAAAGGGAGGGTTCTCACATTACCCTAAATTAATTCATTGACACAGCATGTAATGTTATCTCCCCACCAGACAGTCAGCTTGCTTCCTGCTCTATCCTATAGTCTTTAAATCTGTGCCTTAGCCTTAGAGGGTAGCTGTAGCACAGAATGAAAGAGCCCTGATTTTTGTTTTTGTTTTTGTTTTGTGTGTGGTGCTGGGGATTGGACCCAGGGGCATTCTACCTCTGAGCTATAGCCCCAGCTCTATTTTTTTTTATTTGGAAACAGGGTCTTACTAAGTTGCAGAGGGCCTCGCTAAGTTGCTGAGGCTGGCTGCAAACCTGAGATCCTCCTTTCTCAGACTCCCCAAGTACTGGGATTACAGGTGTGCACCACCACGCCCGGCTGATTCTGAATATTTAACAAGATAGAAATAAATATGCCCGTACTTTTCTTCCAAGCCATAGCCAGTCTTCTTGTTCATAAGATAAAGCCTGATTTAAAAGAACAAATACAAGTCTTCGTAGCTATAAATCTGTCTGATAATATCCTTTTTGTTTCTTTTATTTTCCGTGTGTGTGTGTGTGTGTGTGTGTGTGTGTGTGTGTGTTACTGAGGATTGACAGGGACATTCTACCTCCAAGCTACATCCCCAGCCCTATTTTTTATTCTTTATTTGGAAATAGGGTCTCACTAAGTTGCGGAGGACCTCACTAAGTAGCTGAGGCTGGCTGCGAACCCGGATCCTCCGGTCTCAGCCTCCCAAGTACTGGGATTATAAGCATGCGCCACCACGCCCGGCCTAACTTTTGATTTCTGAAAACAAACACAGTGAGACGATCCTCTTTCAGTTGTGAATTGAAATTTATTTTAGTTTTCTTTGAAAGTAGGAATGGATTAAACTTGGAACAATATTCACTTTGATTAAGTTAAAATTCTGTGCATATTTTTTGCAGTCTCTACATATTTTTAAGTATGGGTTCATAGCACCTGGAAGAAAACAAAGATCTCTGAGGGTGGGCGGCGGGGTGGTGTCTTCTGTTTTCACAGAGATTTCAATATTTGAGTCATCCTTGTCATTTTAAAACTTAACTGCCCAAAGCTGAGTCACAGGGGTGGGATGAAGTGGGGGTTAAACTGAGTTTTTAAATCTGTCCAACAACTTCGGTAGGTGGAAGCTATCTGGTCTATTGCTACCTCAGATGCCTTTTCTGGTTTATTTTAATCTCTCCCCAGATAATATGTGGGGCTCTGCTGAATTTCCCCAAATGTTCTCTCCTTCCGAGAGTGGGCTGTTGTGTTTACTACTAGAACTCCAACTATCTGGGTCTGTATGGCTTGACACTACTATACCCTGACACTCACAGTGTAGAACAGTATAGTCACTTACTAAAACTCTTGGACTAAAGATCAACCACTCTATTTTTAATTTCTTAGAGTCATTATGCGGAATAAATGAGCTGATATATGTGAAACAATTTGAATAGGGCCTAGCACAGTCCCTCAGTATGCCCTTGCAACTCAAAGTGTGGTCCCTGGACCAGCAGACTGACACACTCTCAGACCCCACACTATCCCTAACAAGCTGGGATGTGCATTTTAACAAGATCCCCCAAGTGACTCAGAGGCATGTTAAAATTTGAGAAATATTAGTACAGATCATATATTGAAGTCCCAATCAGGACTAAGGATGATGAAGCATTTCTACCCCACCGCTGTATCAGTCTTTGCTTGAAGGCTGGTCCTACAGTCCTTCTTTTCCTTGATAAGTTCCCAGTCACTTCTCACTGTGTGTGTGCAGGCAGAGGAGTTTCAGCAGCCTGAGGTCAGCCCCTGACAAAGGACCCAATTTCTGTATGCTCCCACGTCCTGGCTGAGAGTGAAAAGACGCCAAGAACTGGTGTGCATGGAATGGTACAGAAAGCCCAGAAGATAACGGGAGGAGAACTAGCAGAGCCTGCCAGTCTCCAGTTACCCTCTTCCTCATTCTGCCCTTTCTCTTGTTTTCCCTGGCACACACATCGTCTGTCATCCACAAAGCTCTGATACCACGTCTCCTTGCTTGCCAAGACCAATAGGTAACCAGCCATCTAAGGTCTACCTCTGCAAAGGTTCTCAAGTCTGACCTGTGTTCTCCATCACCTTGCCCCTGCCCCAGGTGCAGAGCTGTCCTACCCCAGGAGACCACACTCCCCTCACTGCCCTCGACCACACCCGTTCTCACCACCTGTCACGCATCTCGAAAATCATCTTTCAAGGTACAACACGAAAGTCCCCTGCTAATTCTTCTGGGCAGATATGGTCATTGTGCCTTCTCTTCTCATGGTGACATTTTGGTGCATTTTTCAAGTGAAGCATTTGTCTAATTATGCTCTTGACCCTAGTGATAGCACTAACATACAGATAGATTCTGAGCCACTGAAAGATAAAGAATGTGAGCCGGGCGTGGTGGCGCACACTTGTAATCCCAGTACTTGGGAGGCTGAGACAGGAGGATTACAGGTTCGCGGCCAGCCTCAGCTACTTAGTGAGGCCCTCCACAACTTAGTGAGACCCTATTTCCAAATAAAGAATAAAAAATAGGGCTGGGGGTGTAGCTCGGAGGTAGAAAGCCCCTGGATTCAATCCTCAGTAACACACACACACACACACACACACACACACACACACACAAGAAAGATAAAGAATGTGGTGCTCAATGAATGTTTATTAAATAATGAAATCATTAGCTGGGCCTAGTGGCACACACCTGCAATCCTAGTACGTGGGAGGTTAAGGCAGAAGGATCATAGCTGTAGTAACTTAGTGAGATGCTGTTTCAAAATAACAAATATAATAGGGCTAGGGCTGTAGCTGAGAGGTAGAACTCCCTGGGCTCAATCCCCAGTCCCATAAATAATGAAGTGATTGATTTTAAGACATTATTAAGTACTGTGACTTATATTTAACAAACTTCGAGATCAGTCTCAGCAATTTAGCAAGGCTCTCAGAGACCTAGCAAAACTATGTTTCAAAATTAAAAAATAAAAAAGAGCTGGGGTAGAGCTCAGAGGTAGAATGTCCCTGGGTTCAATCTGTAGTACCACAAAAAAACCAAAAACAGAATACAACCCCGTACAAAATAGGGAGGAGGCGGATGAGAGATGTTTTCGAGAAAACCTTACATGCTTTCCATAGGTGGAGCCCCCCTCGTTTGTCACTTGGCAGATTCTCTAAGCTGCTTTGGAAAAACAACAACAAAACTTTGTTTGGAACTGTTAATGCGAACACTCCCCTCAAGAACTGGTCACACATGTTTGATAAAGCACCTAATGTCCAAAGTCAATCACTGCCTGTTATTTTAGTTATTAAATACCAATTTTAATATTCATTGCAGACTTGAAACTGTGTTTCCCAAATACAAGTCCTGAGAATAGATGCTGTTTGCTTTTACTAGTGTCATCCTAGAACAAGTGCAACATTTGTAACTTGAGTAATTAGCATCCGGTCTGCTGTTTCAAATTGTGAGCATCTCTCCCTCTCTTGCTAGTGTGCGCTCTCTCGCGCTTGTTCTCTCTCTCTCTCCCTCTCTGCTTTAATTAATGCTAATGCATACTGCCCTACAAGAATTTGCAAGCTGTACTGAGAAATAATGCAGTGTTAGTTTTGTAATTTAGTGCACAGAGCACATTTGTGCAAAAGCTTTGTAAACTGGGCCCGTGGTCAAAAGGAGCAATTAGCACTTTGTTAGTATGCAATGATGTACTAATCTGTGCAGTCCCCAAAAGCAATTGTCTCTTCCATCCTGCCCTCATGTGCAAATTTTTTCCAGTGTGTACAGCACGCCTCTAAAAATAACATGTTGCCCGCCCGGTGCTGTAAATTGGGTTCATGATGATGAAGATATATCAATTAGAAAATATTTGTTGGGTGGAAAATGAACATGAATTTGGCCTTATGATTTTTTTTTTTTTTGCAAAACAAGGAAGTTTGTGCACATCCTAAAAAGGGAGCTGTAGTTCTCTATTCCTTCTTCAGATTTCACAGAGTTGCCTTCATCTTCAGAGAGACTATGGGGACATTTGGCGGGTAAATGAGACCATCAGCAGAACAGTTAGACCCAGAACCGCACAGACTTTAACTTCATTAACACGGTAGGACTGATTTGCATTTAAACACATGACATCCGTTCTTTTATTTAAATAGCACATAGGCATCATCTACAAATTTGTGCAGTCTTTGGACTTCCCAGGTTCTTAGTGAAGCGCACGACTATGTCAAGTTAAACAATACAAATGACAATAACATCTTAGATTTTTGGAGTAGAGTCCCAAAGATATTTCAGATCCTTGATGGTTTGAGTTTTGCCACACATCTGTGGGTAAACATGACTATCAGCACTTTGCATATGGAGGCATGGGTTCAGATATGTTGGGTAAGTTTTACAAAATCATCCAAGAAGCAGTATTGCATAATAGTTTATAGCATGAGCTTTGCAGCCAGACTATTTGAAGACAAATTTCCACTTTGCTTCTCTCTGCTTGGCTTCGCCCTTCTACGCTCCAATTTCCTCATCCATAAAGTGGAATTGATAATCACTGTACCTGCCTCAAGAGGTCCTTGAGAGAATTAAATGTAAAGCACTTAGTTGTTGAGGCTGGCCTCGAACCTGCAACCTGCAATCCTTCCGTCTTGGCCTCCCAAGTACTGGGATTACAGGTGTGTGCCACCATTCCTGGTTAATGTAAAGCACTTAGAAGAGTGCCCCATAGAGATACGTGGTATAGAGGCATTAGCTGTTGTTATTATAATCACTTAGTATATAGGAAGTGACAGAGCTATGGCTGATTCTCAGATGTGAGGACTTGGAAAAGATTAAATTTTTTATTATTCATCTGACATGGTCATGTGCTTCACTAAGAACTTGAGAAGTCCAAAGAATGCACACATTTTTAGATGGTGCCTGTGTTATTTAAATAAAGGAATGGATGTCATCTGTTTAAATGTAACTTTGAAAAGATTCAAAGTTATCTAGTATATAGCACTGGTTTTCCTTGTCAAGGTTCTATTTTTCAGACTACCGAAACTATCAACCACACCTTTTTGTTTTGATATTACGGATTGATTCACCAGGGGCATTTTACTTCTGAGCTAAATACTAACCCTTTTTATTTTGAAACAGGGTCTCAGTAAGTTGCTGAGGCTGGTCTTGAACCCATGATCCTCCTGTCTCAGCCTCCCAAGTACTAGGATTACAGGTGTGTGCCACATGCCCCGCTTCAAACATACTTTTGAAAATAAAGAAGAGCTGAAGGGGAAATTAATACTATTCAACTTAAAGAAAAGCTATTGAAAGGATAGAGAATATTGTCTGTTATCACCATCAAAGAATGATATAATAAACTGTAATAAACTGAAACATGTTTTTGAGTTGACATGGAGAAATAGTCCTGATAGTAGAAGAGGATTCTAACAGAGTCCAACAGGTTGCAAAAATGACCACAATCCAGAACTTGTTACCAATGGACTTTGCAGCTTCTGATATGAAGAGGTGCAGCCTATGTTCCCACCAAGTGAGTCTAGGCTGGCTTGTGGCTTGCTTTGGCAAATAGGATGTAGTAGAAGTGACGGTGTGACAGTTCTAAGTCTAGGACCCGGAGGTTTTACGGCCTCTGCTCTTGCTCTTACATTGCTGCCTGTTGCCTGAGCTAGCCTGCTGGAGGCTGAGAGAGAGCCCAGTTACTCCCTGGCTCCAAAGAACAGCCAGCAAGCAAGGGGAGCAGCCGTCTAGCTCACTGGCAATGACCTGAAGGTATATGAACAAGCCGGGCTGGGTCCAGAAGAACCACCCAGCTGAGCCCAGGCCAACCTGCTAACCCACCGAAATACAAGAAAAATAAACACTGTTGTTTAAAGCTGCCATGTTTGGGGATAGGTTGTTACACCACAAAAGCTAATTTAACACCAGGAGCCTAGGGCACCTGTGACCTTAAAAATCCTTGAAGACAATATAGGCTCCTAAAAGTGGGAACTCTTTGGAAAAAAATCTCAGTGGGGTAAAATAATGAAATAGGAGACTTTAGAGGATTTATTTTAACACACATGCTTCTCCGAGTTTGTGAAATGATGCTTTAAATTCCAACCAGAGGATGAGTTTTTGTTCATAAACAAACAGCATAAGCAATCTTTCAATGAGGCATTCAAAAATCATTATTGCACATCTCTGCTGTTCCAAATACTCAGAAAATGAAATAGTTCCCTTCCTAGAAGAACTAAAAATTAAAAACTGAGGCGACCATGAATTTAGCCATATTTGGTTTGCTAGGTAATATCCATAATCCAGCTGTTAAAAGTAGATTGCACTGCCATAGAAATCATGTAAGCTTAGTGATGCTACTATATGAAAACCAAGTTGCAGATATGTTTTCAGAGCACGGCTAAATAGTTTACGTATTCTGTATGTAATAAGACCTACTGGTAAGAAGCTGAAGAGCTAGAATCAGGCATTTAAGCAGATGTCAGGCCACGGTACCACTCGGCATTCCTCGATGCGTGTTTGCATGGATCTCCGCATTCGACTTTTGCCCCAAATGCCTATACTAATCCACATTTCCCGTCTTATAAATCTGGCCCGTCAAGCTGGGCTACCTTCCTCTCTCCCATTCTCTCTTCGGCATTCAAATACCATAGTGCTACTGTCATCCTCATTCTCAGGAAATCCTTCTTTCTTCACAGTGTTCTTCTCTGTGTGTGTCGGCGTGGTTCGTCCCACTGGCCTCTCTCCTCTGGACTGGGCCGTAGCACTTTTCAACCATGGCCCATCCTGATTGGGGGACTCTGGTCTGGGGACACTCCGCGTGGAGCAGGATGGTCAGAGGCCCTCTCGGTCTCCTTACTGTTGGTTTCAGATGGGAAGCTTCACGTCTCTCATCATCGAAAACCAGTTACTCAATTGTTCTCAATTGCCTGAAGCATGATACATAACCTGCAGTGCTCTCTCGTTCATTCGCTCACTCAACAAGTGACTATTGAAGCCGGGCGTGGTGGCGCACGCTTGTAATCCCAGTACTTTGGGAGGCAGAGACCGGAGGATCCGGGTTCGCGGCCAGCCTCAGCTCTCTCGCTCTCTCTCTCCCTGTCTCTCTCTCTCTCTCTCTCCTTAGTGAGGCCCTCCGCAACTTTGTGAGACCCAGTTTCAAAATAAAGTTTAAAAAATAGGGCCGGGGGCATAGCGCAGAGGTAGAACGCCCCTGCGTTCAATCCCCAGTACCGCAAAAAAAAAAAAAAAGACTATTAAGCAAGACAATGTGCTGGGCTTGAGAGATACAAATGTGAGCCAAATAGTAACTTGGAATTCTATCTTCACGGAACTCACTGTCTAATGGGAGAGACAGAACTTCGTCAAATAATTACAAAAACAAGTGTAAAATGGACGTTGGGACAACCTCCACCTAGACTATGAGAACTTTCTAAGTGAGGCCACAATGAGCCTCCCTGGGGAAATTTCACTTAAAGTGAGACAGCAAACTTATGAAGACATTAATCAAGAGGAGGAGGATGCAAAGTGGAATGGACACAGGGAACTGCAGGTGCAAAGGTCCTGTGGCAAGAAGAGGCACTAAGAAGATTTGAGGCTAAAAGGCACACAGTGTGGCTGGGATAAAGAAGTTCTGGTTGAAAATAGAATGGGGAGAGGATGCAGAGAAAGGTAGAACAAGACTGGACAGCCTTGGGCAAAGACTTTTACCTGTATCCCCAATGCAGAAGAAAATGATGGAGGGTCTAGCAGGGTATCAAGACTGGCAGAGTAGTATTTTGAAAAGATTACTTTAGCTGAAGTAGGGGGCAAGGATATGTTGAGCTTCTGCTCCATAACAAATCACCCAAAAGAAGTCCAAACTGAGTCGCAGCTGAATATTTAGACCAAGCAAGGTGAAGGAAGAACAGATGGAAGATGGCCTAAGAGAAGACAAAAGCCAGGGGTGCAAAAGAGAGGAATCAGTGTTGTCCAGCAGCTGCAGGACTCCCAGCAGAGGACTCTTAGTAGTTTGTTGAACATAGAGAATCCAATGTTCCAACCCAGGACTTCCAGGTCAGAATCTCAGGAGGTGAGGGGGAGAATCTGTCTTGGTGTACCAGGTCACTCTGACTAAGGCAGATAGGAAATTTGAGAAATGATGAGGCTGAAATCATTCAAAATCCTATGAATGCGCCGGGTGTGGTGGCGCACGCTTGTAATCCCAGTACTTTGGGAGGCGGAGACCGGAGGATTCGGGTTCAAGGCCAGCCTCAGCTCTCTCTCTCTCTCTCTCTCTCTCTCTCTCTCTCTCCCTCCCCCTAGTGAGGCCTCCGCAACTTCGTGAGACCCATTTTCAAAATAAAGGATAAAAAATAGGGCCGGGGGTGTAGCACGGAGGTAGAACGCCCCTGGGTTCAATCCCCGGTACCACACACACACACAAAAAAATCCCATGAATGCAATGTGTGAGCTTTGAGCAAATGGGAGGAAGGAAAGATGGGGATTGGGTGAAGAAGCGTTGGGCATAGGTTTCCTCTAGGCTGCATCAATGCCCCTCTGCCTTAATTTGTCCCAGCACCCCTCTGCCTATTTTCTTCTCTGTACCACACCGCCAAAGGCCCTTCCAGCAACTAATGTTAAATTCTAAACTTCAGCTACTATGTGGCTTCCTACTTTTCCCAACACACTGTGATATCATGTGTTTTACCTTCATTTCATTCTGGTTACCTATGGAAACTTGTTGATATCACCTTATCAACAATAACCTCTTGGCCAAATCCAGCCGGTCCCCTGATTTTGCATGATCCAGAAACTAACAATGAGTTTATGTTTTAAATGACTGAAAAGCATAATCAAAAGAAGACTTGGTTCTTCACAAAATAAAATTTTATATGAAATTAACTTCAGTGTCCACAAATGAAGAGGTTTTTGTTGTTGTTGTTTTTGTTTTTTGTACTGGGGATTGAACCCAGGGGCATTCTACCTCTGAGATACAGCCCCAGCCCTTTTTATTTTTTGTTTTGAAACAGGGTCTCACAAGGTTGCTGAGAGTATTGCTAGGTTGCTGAGGCTGTCCTTGAACCTGAAATCCTCCTGTCTCAGCCTCCCAAGTACTAGGATGACAGGTGTGTGTCACTGTAATGGGCTACAAGTAACTATTATTTATTTATTTATTTATTTATTTATTTATTTATTTTGAGGTACTAGGGATTGAACCCAGGGGTATTCTACCTCCAAGTTACATCCCCAGCCCTATTTTTTATTCTTTATTTTGAAACAAGGTCTCACTAAGTTGCAGAGGGCCTCACTAAGTAGCTGAGGCTGGCCACCAACCCGGATCCTCTGGTCTCAGCCTCCCAAGTACTGGGATTACAAGTGTGCGCCACCACGCCTGGCTAATAACTAATTTATAATATAAACAAGTGCCTATAATTTAAACCTTTCATAAATTTGACTTTTCATATTGAATCTTCTTAGAGATGGTCATTCTTTTATCTTAATGAACTATGACTAACTTACTGTTACTCAAATGAATCAGAAAATCTATGGCTTTCTAAAGGATCTAACACAATTATCAGTCTACTGTACATGACCTAGGCTTCTCCGGAAAAAAATTCAATGAATACGACAAAACTAACCTATAGTCTCTACTCTAATTCTAATTGATTTATCTAAAACAGAAGGACAGGGCTCGACACCCATCTCTCAGTCTCCCATCCTAGGAAAACATTGTACATTTGAACGATAGCACTTTGTGACGATGCGAGATGCTTTTGGAAACAGTAAAAATCAGATAATTCACACCAATGACAAGGAGGCCCAGGACAGATTAGCACATTTCTTGGGAGGGAGGGTTAATTGAAAAAGGGGGAAAAATGGTGTAAGTTGACTGAATCGCCCTGTAAACTGTGCCCAGAGAGACACACACTGTTGACAAGAACCGTTCAGTAAAGATACCGTCACACGTCTGGGAAGCAGGAGCTGCTCCTGCAGGAGACCTCATTACAGCTCTTGGCTATGAAATCTTGGTGGAGAAGTGGGGTGAGACTGCTGGGTTTTCGGTGAGAAGTACTGAGTTTGTGGATTATTAAGGAGGTGAGAACCAGTGAATAAGCGGGGTTAGGCTGTACAGCACTTTTCAAAATCCATTCTTGTCTTGATGTTCAGACTGTTTGAGGCAGTCATTCTCAGATTCAACTCAAGCCTAGGAAATATTTTTAAAAATATAGTTATTGTTTTGTTTGGTTTTGGTTTTTTTTGGTACCAGGTGATACTGTTTATAGAAATAACATCTCTTAAAGGAGAGGAATTGGGATGGAAGAGAGAAATAACAGACTGCTAATAATAACCTTTGGATGTCACCTTCCCCAGCTTTTCCAACTCTTAATAGACCCATGAGAGGGTAGATGGTTTTAAAGTCCAGTGGGAAAGGAAATTAAACTTGCTTCCTCTGGCATGGGCCGGACCTGAGCCATATTATAAAGAAAGCTCTCTCCCCCTCCAGCCTCCACTTCTCAACTCATACCTTTTTTTCCGATCAATTAATTGCTTACTGCATGGTCATCAATTCAACAAGTATTTACTTAGCACCTGAGAGGCACCAGGGTTAAACTTCTACAGTCCTACATAGAGCTGTAAGAAATCGTGTCTGCCAGATTGGCCAAAGTAGGAGAGCTGCTGTAACAGTGTCCATTTCTTTTTGAATTCACATAATATGAGTTTATTTCTCACTCGTATAACTTTTCAGCATGGAAATCAGACCCAGGCTCCTTCCATCATACAGTTCTGTCACGTTCTAGGGTGTCAGGGACCTCCATCACATCCTCTTCATCTGACCAGCAGATGGATGGAAACATCCACCAGTATTATGAGGCAGGTTTCCCACCAATCGAGGATGGAAGTGGCACAGATCACTTGTCCTTGTTCCACTGGTCAGAGCTCAGTCACTTGGACATGGATAACAATAACGACTGTGAAATGTGACACGTGTTTAACCCCTCCCGGGAGGAGAAGGAAATGAACTTGGGAAAGAGTTAGGCGAACCTGGGACAAACCTGTCTTCAGAAAATGTACTTTTTCCCACATTTAAGCCCCAGAACACCCGACGTTGTCATTCTACACAGACCGACGTCCTTTCTACGCTTTATGCCACTCTGAAACTTCCCAACCACTCGGGATGACTCAAGTAGGGATTGAAATGTTAACCGGCTAGGGTAGGAGAGTAAATGAGAAACCACAGCCGGGGTGGTGGTGCATGCCAGTAATCCCAGTACTTGGGAGGCTGAGACAGGAGGATCACAGGTTCAAGGACAGCCTCAGCTACTTAGTGAGACCCTGTTTCAAAATAAAAAGGTCTGGGGGTGTAGCTGCTTCAATCCCCAGTACCAAATCATCATCATCATCGTCAGTAACAACAACAAAGAGAGAAACCACACTATGCCCACCATGCCTTATTACTGTGATAGTAAATTATTTTAATTGCATTCAATCCTCTCGACCACTTCAAAGTATAGATTTTATTATCAGCATATGGCCAATGACAAACTGAGATTCAGAGGTTAAAATCCTCTTAGAATGACTGGGATTCAACCTCAGAGTCACTGGATCCGGCCACGTCCTCTGCCTTATCTAACACTGCACTTTCTCTACCTCACTGTTCCCCAAACTTGATTCTTTCCCAGCCCACCTTCATGCTACATACCACACTAACAGACTCCAGGCATGTCAGACCCTGTATTGGACAGGGTTCTCTAGATTAACAGAATACACAGAATGAGTATATTTGAAAAAAAGGATTTATCAGATGGGCTTACAGTTTGAAGCAATGTAGTCCCAGGTTCTGACTGCACGTGGAGAGTCAGAGGAACCAGTAGCTGGTCGAATGGTCTAAGAGCTGGAGTCTTAGGATCGGAGCAACCACTAATTCAGTCCCAGTCCAAGACGTGAAGATCAGGAAGCTCTTCGGAGAAAGGCTGGTGAAGTTTCAGTTCCAAGAGCTGGAGGCTGAGAAGATCAAGAAGCTCTTCAGAGAAAGGCGAAGCCGGCGGCCGACGATCTCAGGCGAGAGCAGATGCGTTTTCCTCAGAAAGAGTCGCTCACACTCTATGCGGCTTCTCCCTCTTTTATTTAAGTCCGCACCTATCAGAATCCTGCTGCCTACATTCAGGGCAGGGCTTTCTGTTTAATCTGCTGTTACACACCCAAAATCACATAATCTTGGGTGTGTCATGATCAGGTCAAGTTGACAACCTAGACTGACTATCACAGACCCACTCCTGAAGATGTGGTCTCTGCCAAGGCATCTGACCTGTGGTGGGATACGATGGTGCTCTGTTCTCTGGTTCATATTTCATCGGAAGTCAACGCTCCACATGAAGGCACCTTATTGTCTTCGTCTTCTTTATTTGTCCTTTAGGACAATAACCTAATACATAATTCTGAGCAAGGACAAAAGAGGAGGGTTGATGATTCTATAACCCTGTCCTTGGTTTATTGTTTGTTGGTTTTTGTTTTTGCATTTTAAAAAAGAGACGAAAAGGCTTAGCCAAGAGGAAAGGGCCTCAAAATAAAACCACCACGAGTTATGATTTCACAGCCACTGGGATGACTTAATTAGACAAATTTAAAAAGAAAATTTGACAAGGATGTGGAACAACTGGACCTCTCATAAACAGCTGCAGGGGATGTTAAATCATGACCATTTTGGAAAAATGTGTTGCCGTTTTCAAAACAGTTAAATATACATCTATCCTTGACATCAAAATTCTACTTGTAGCTATTTATCCAAGAGAAAGAAGGAGGAGGAGAAGCAGGACAAGGAGGAGGAGACGGAGGAGGAGGAGGAGGAAGAAGAAGAGAAGGAGGAGGAGGAAGAGGAGGAGAAGGAGGAGCTGAGAGATATAGCAGAGGTATATGATCTACAGTCTATACCAGCTAACACTGCAACAAGAAAGCCATTTTTTTTTTTATCCCACTGGGTTCAGAGATGAGTGTGTAATCTAGCAAATACTCACCCGGGTGCACAGGAATATATGCAACATGTGTAGGAGGATGATTCTTGTGTTTAGAGAATCATTCGATATTAATGGGGAAAGGTTGAGTGAGTTATGGTGAGTCTGCATAATGAGACATTATCCAGCCCTAGTTTACAGTAGTACTGATATCTGGTAAGGTAAACACCTTCTCTCTGCATAATTATGTTGATTTTTCTTTAAGATTGGTTCTTTCATGAAAGTTTTAAGATAATTTATCTAAAAATATAGGAGACTTTGTTTTTTAAATTAGAACTGCATAAAATTTAAATGTAAACAATAATTTTAGGAGAAATTATGTTTTGTGATTTTTAAATTATGCAGTTTAAGAATGTATGGCTATCTATACATTTGGATCTTGTGTTATGCCCATGATTAGGGTTTATTGTTTCCTTTATCTGTGCTTAATATATTCGTGTGTGTGTGTGTGTGTGTGTGTGTGTGTGTGTGTGTGTATCTGTGTGTGTTACTAGGGATTTGAACCCAGGGATGTTCTACCTCTGAGCTAGACCCCCAGCCCTCTTTTATACTTTTTATTTTGAAACAGGGTCTAAGTTGCTGAGGCCGGTCTCCAATCTGCAATCCTCCTGTCTCAGCCTCCCAAGTACTAGGATTACAGGCATGTGCCACCACACCTGGCCAACATATTCTTAATATAGTCTGTCTTTTTGTTTCTGTGTTACTGTGAGTGAAATGTTTTCCATTCCCATTTTTGGGTACTCAGGGCTAGAATCTATGAAAGCTATAGATTATTTAAAATATTTATCATGTATACAGACATCTTGCCTAATTTTCCTACCAATTTTTTTTAATAAAGTCACTAAGGTCTGCATGTGTCCTCTGAAATTCATGTGTTGGAAATCTAACCCCCTGGCAACAGTGTTGGGAGGTGGGGCCTTTCAGAAGGTGTTTGGGTCATGAAGGATCTGCCCTAAGAATGACTTAATGCTGCTATAAAAATTGGCTTGAAAAAGAAGTTCATTTGCTTCAGCTCTTCTGCCACGTGAAGACATTCCCTTCTGCCCTTCAGCCCTCCACCGTGCATGGGTACAGCAAGAAGACCCTCTCTAGATGTTGGCACCTTGATCTTGGACTTTCCAGTCTCCAGAATTGTGAGGAATAAATTTCTGTTCTTGCTGGGCGTGGTGGCGCACGCTTATAATCCCAGTACTTGGGAGGCTGAGACCGGAAGATCCAGGTTCACAACCAGCCTCAGCTACTTAGTGAGGCCCTCCACAACTTAGTGAGACCCTGTTTCAAAATAAAGAATAAAAAATAGGGCTGGGGGTGTAGCTCGGAGGTAGAATGCCCCTGGGTTCAATCCCCGGTACCGCAAAAAATAAATAAATAAATAAATAAATAAATTTCTGTTCTTTATAAAGTGCCCAGTCTGTGGCATCCTGCTATAGCAGCACACCACAACAAAGACAAAATGTTTGCTCTGTGTCTTCCTAGTCCTCTGAGGGCTCAGGGCTGTATGGTCACAGGCAGTTCTCCTGGAGGGAGGGAAGTGGCCATAGCCCTGGCTCTCTCCCCTGCCGAGATGCCCAGCTAGAACATCCCTGCTCCCTAGCTTCTCAGCTTTCTCAGTGTTGTTTCCTCACCTCTTGGTGCTCTATGGAAGGCCAATGGTGACCTTCTCCCTGGGGTTCAGCCTCTACAAGGTAAAATCTTTCTGTGGTTCTGCAGAGCTGCTCTTCCCGTGCTCACCCAGGCAAAAAAAAACAACATCCCCCATCTCTTTCCACTTGGGTCTGGTAGAGGCAAACAGATTGGAGTTGGTAAAGAAGCCAAAGGGTTGCAGCTGGGTCACTGTGTGCCCAGAATCCCCCTTTTTTTCAGATTTCTGGATTATTAGGTCTGGTAGGCTTGGTGTTACTTTTTAAGGAAGCTGCAGAAAGCTGTGTCTGTGGCTTCCCCGTGGCTCAAGCACTTTGTGATATCACTAGATTGTTGGAGGTCGAAGACCACAGTTTATACCATATGTCAGCTGGTCTTCAAGGACAGCTCCCAGTAAGCCATGTCTTCCAGACTTCTGACCCCTGTGCAGTCTACTCCAAGACTGAATCTTGGCTCTGTCTGTGAATCCCTGCAACTAATAGGAATAGTGACAGTAAAAGAAGGTCAGTAACCTTGAGTCACAGGGTAAGATGTCCAACAACTTTGCTAGAGGGGCTATGTGGAGCCATCATATGTAGAGGCCTTTGAAGGAAAGCAGGAGGGAGGGGGGGAGACAGAGAGAGAGAGAATATGAATGAATAAAGTTCCAGGATTAGGCATCCTTACCAGGTGCCACTCAAACTTTTAGGGGAAGAATCTTGCATATCTGAGCCCATCCACAATCTGACTGCCCCTGCAGAGTGACCCTAAGTGTGACCAGCAGAAGAACCACATACCAGAGCCTATTTAAAACTAAAGGAAGCTGGGCATGGTGGCGCACGCTTGTAATCCCAGTACTTGGGAGGCTGAGACAGGAGGATCAAAGGCTCATGGCCAGCCTCAGCTACTTAGTGAGGCGCTCTGCAACTTAGCGAGACCCTGTTTCAAAATAAAGAATAAAAAATAGGGCTGGGGGTGTAGCTCGGAGGTACAAGGCCCCTGGGTTCCATCCCCAGTACTGCAAAATAAATAAATAAAACCAGAGGAAGTAATGCTGTGCAGAATGGTCTCAGAGTCCAGTCCTTGGGGGCTTAGGTTGACTTAGTTCATTGGAATATCATTCTTCAGAATGCCGCCCCACAGGCTGTAAAACATAATCAAATGGCCATCCTTTTAAGCCACTAGATATTGGTTAGATATTGTTTGCTCCGTAACAGTATATAACCAAAAACCCACGCGAAGGCAGAAGTCTGGCTGGAAGACAGGGCCTCTCAAACCCGCAGCGTGGCTTCTTTCCAGACCTGGGTTTTTAATTTGGTTCGGTGTTTTCATCTGTCTACCCAGAGCCTCTGCTGCCTTGCTTTGCTGAGATAAAAAAAATAATAATCTTAAATTACAGCAGGCAGAAGATTAAGGGGACACTCTTGACTCTCAGGAATTTAAGAATGATGCACCGGAACCTAGAGCAAGAAGCGAAATAAAAGCGGCCCTCCCGCTTGGAGCCCACAAGATATATTTGCCTGCTGCTGCAAGTGTGCACGCTTGCTTCATCTCCCCAAAGCATCGCACTTTTTGAATCACTGCGATCCAGTGGAGTGTCCATAAGAGTAAAATAACATACACTCACGCTGGCTCATGAAATCATCATCACAACAAAAACCCCTCAGACTATTTTTTTTTTTTCGGCCGCGAAGCAGCACCTGCCATTAGCTGTGGTGGTTCCTATTTTCATATTGTCTGACAGTAGCAGTTGGATCACGCTTGAGCCAGTGTGACTGAGAGGCAGGCTCCCTGCTTCCACAAAGCTGAATTTAATAAGATGAGAACAGCATGCCAAGATGGGGAGCTCCCTCCCTAACACTTATCCTGACACCAGCCCCTCAGCAGGGCCGCATTGCCGGTAATCTGGGTGAGGCGGACAGAGCGTCCTGCTTACAAGTTCAATATAATGGAACAGCAGGGGGTGGAGGGCTGGCAGAAAAGCTTAGCAAAGTTAAAGCCTATTACTCTATGCTTGAGGAAAAATGAGTCACAAAATATTACACCCAGAGCAAGACCTGAACCTGCCAAATGCAGCAGCAACACACGCTAAGCCTTGTCCATAATGGTGCGCTCATTATTCGACCGTGCAGGGTAATGTGGATTTAAATGTCTTTAACCCTAATGGAAATGTATATGCAAATGTCTCCGCAAGCCCACCCCTCCTCCAGTGACTGTACACTACATATGTCAAGGGAAATGATGCCTTTTAAATCTGCCTGTAGTCGTGAGGAGAAGGCAAGAAACTGGACAGACATCTTCCAGCTGCATATTACGGCCTTTGTTGTTGTTTTATGCCTTTTGTGGTGTTGAATTTAAAACTAACGGGAGAAACAGCATGCAAATGATCTCTGAGTTCAGTCCTGGTTGAGGCTTAGCTGGCTTAGTTATTTTGAATGCCAACTCTTTACTGTAAGTGCATTCTAACAAAAACGCCTCAGTACAGGTTAGCTCTGGCACAGATTCTTCAAGACCAGCTAATCCAAGCACTCTGCTAGACTCGTTGCAGAGTTGCCTCCCATGTTCTCATCCACCAGCACCCCAGAATCCATCCAGGGCTCCATCTAACTGAAAGACCATTATTTAGCATCCTGGACCCCAACTGCTCTAAGACTGAGGTTTTCCGAAATAATGACAACAGAAGTAGGACCTGGTTCCTTTCTCTTCCCCTGCCCCAGCTACTGCCCCTTTATGTTTTATATTATTTGATATTATAGCAAAGGTCACTGAGATCATTAGAGACAATGTCAGTGGCAGCAGCCAGGTTCTGGGTTGGTACTTTATATAATCTTTATGGAGGTTGTACATTATCTCGCATTGCTCTTCAGATGTACAAAGAAATTTCACCTTTATTTACAGCTGTTCAAATTGTCTTTGAGATTTCCCAATGGAGAAATAATCTTAAATGTCAGACTTGCCAAATTAGGTGTCTTCTTTCTCCCAGTTTCCACAACCACTTTGAAAGTGCGGTGACTCTTGGACATCGGCTCAGTCTGTTAGACTTCCTCTTGTTTCCCTTCTCCTCTTGAACAGAGTGTCTGGAACTCCTGTGCTTAGCGCCAGTGGAGAACGGGGACTGCAGACTCACGTGCTAAGCGGGGTTCCTGCGGGCCCTGCCTTGGCCCCTGTGGTTGACTGTGTGCACCGAGAAGCAAGGGGTCCTGCCTGGCCAGTTGGAGTCTCCTGCTGCCAGGATCTGTGCCCTGGACTGATGACCATGTTTATGAACCCTTACAACTTGTGGACTCTGACCCAAGAAGTATGCCAGTCTACCTTCTGTCTCTGAATTTTGTGTCCCCAGATGGAATATGTAGGAATATTTGTGCCCTTCGGGCCTCGTGCAGGCCAGGAGAGCAAGCCCGCTCTCTTAGGCTCGTCTGTCCAGCTCCTCTTTAGTCAACAGTACCCTTGGTTTCCACTCCACGAACAAAAGGTACAAGATGAGTATGGGGTTCTTCCTGAGATCCTATCAACACAGTCGACTACTAACCTTGGTGTTTTTAGGGGTCTCCTACTTCCATGTAGATATTTCCAATGTCTTCTCAGTTTAAGAGCAAGACCAAGAGTGAGGGAAACAGGAATTCTGACATCTGACCTTCTTTCTTACCTTTTTCTTTTCTTTTCCCCTCCCTCCCTTCCTTCTTTTTCTTTCTGGTATTGGGGATTGAACCCAGGGGCATTTTACCTCTGAGCTATATCCTCAGCCCTTTTTATTTTTTTATTTTGAGACAGGGTTTCACTAAATTAGCACATGCTGACCTCAAACTTGTAATTTTACTGTCTCAGTGTCCTCCTAAGTACTGGGATCATGGGCGTGCACCACCAAACCCAGCTCTCGCCTTTCTTTTACTTAATACTGCCTTGGGCCAGGAAGCATCACTTGCCCCTTCTTCCTCTTCCTGCCTAGCCAGATCCTCTTATCTTATATCTTGAGTTTTTGTTGTGCACTGACTGTCCTAATTCAGGTTCCTCAGAAGTAGGCAAAAACTCAAGTAGAAGAAGTTTGCTTGGGAGGGGCAGGAAATACCAAAATGGACTGATGAGAAAGGAAGAGGAAGGCAGTGTGTAAATGGGGCACGATTCCCATACCATGACCTTGGTGCCAGTTACCACACTGGGCAACTGGACCTTCATCCCATGGAGAGACTGGGTAACCGTGTAGAGCACATGTTCAGAACTACCTCATCCAAGTAAGGATGCAATTGGATCCTGCACCACATATACATCAATTGCACATATACATCAATTCCAATCACTTATTAGTTGAGGACCACTCCATTTGGGATTGTAGTGAGTACATCATTGTCTTGATTGTGGCGAGTACATAAATCTATACCTCTGTTAAAATTCATAGAGAGAAGATAGACAGATGGCAACTGAGCATAAGAAAAGATATTCAACATCATATGTCATTAGGAATTGCGAATTAATGAGATATTGCTACCCACCAATTAGAATGGGGAAATTTCAAAACACTGACACCATTAAATGCTGGCAAGGATGTGAAGTAAAAAGAACTCTTGTTCACTGCTGCTGGGAATGCAAAACGGTGCCCCCTACTTTGGAAGACAGTCTGGCAGTTTCTTATAAAACTAAGCTCACTCTTGTCAGATGATCCGACAATCATGCTTCTGGTTATTTTGCCTAAATGATCTGAAAACTTTTGTCTATACAAAAACCTTCCCACGATGTGTACAACAGCTTTATTTGTAACTGCTAAAACTTGGAAGCGTCAAGATGTTCTTCAGTAGGAGGATAGAGAAACGAACGGTGGTATGTCCATGCCATGGAATATGACTCATTGTCTAAAAAGAAACGAGCTATCAAGCCATGATATCAAGCTAACTTTCAGCAAATGTTACTAAGGGGAAGAAGCCAACGCAAAAAGGCTGTATGATGTGTGATTCCAATGACATGACATCCCGCAAAGGCAAAAACATGGAGACAGTAAAAAGATCAGTGGACTTCGGGAGCTAGGGGAGGGGAGGACACAGAATTTTCTGGGAAGTAAACTATTGTGTATGATACTCTAATGATGTATACATGTCATTATACATTTATCAAAAATCCATTGAATGTGCAACAGGAAGAGTGAATTCTAATGTAAACTATGGACTTTGGGTGATGATGATGTGTTAAAGCAAGTTTATTGATTGTAACAAATGTGTTATTCTGAGATGTTGATAGTGGGGGAGGCTGTGCATGTGTCTGGGCAAGGAGTATATGGGGACTCACTGTGCTTAATTTTACTTTGAACCTAAAACTGCCCTAAAATGTAAAATCTGTTTTTTTAAAACTTCATAACACTGTACACCAAAAATATCTAATTTACTATACATAAATTCCTTAAATAACTAAACAGAAAGAATTGAGGGAAGGAAGGAAGGAAGGAAGGAAGGAAAGAAGGAAGGAAGGAAATTAGAAAATATACAATAATTTGCATAGTGGACATTAGAATATACACAATATTTTTTTGGCCCAGGTAGTGTTTGCTCTCTTCTGTGAGGTGATAATTCTCCCAATACAGCTGTCAATACAGAAGAGTACAAAAGAACATGATTTAATGGGGGAGATAATCATTCTTTGATTTAATAGTTTCAAATTACTTTTGCTGCTCCCTTTATAAACCCTGCCATGTAGACATTATTGCCCTTATTTTATAGATAAGGAACTAATGAAACAGAGAGGTTTAAATGGTTAAACTCTGTTGACAAGTGCTGAAGCGTGAATTGAATCCAGGTCGATATGATTTCAAAGTTTAAGTTCTAATTATAAAATGCCAAAACACATGTTTAAGGACAGCTACTGATAACCCAGACAATTGGGTAATATTGTATCTGGAAAGATTCCTCCAAGGTGGAAGAGTGGGAGAGAAAACTGAAGAGGAAAGATGGTTGTAGGAGCCCGGGATGGAATCAAATGACCAACTCCACTGAATGTACCACCATAACTGAGAATGAGCTGAGATAAGATAGTGCTCGCTAATATTTTTTTAAACATCTAGTAAAGGAGTAGTTATGTTTATTCCAAAGACTAATGAGAACACAGATACTAAATTTCTATTTCTACTGGTCCTGCCAAGATGCTAAATAATGAGAACATTTGTTCTGCCTTCATTCCAAAGAAAATATTTGTTTACTCAAATATTATAGAACACCGCTTACCTGCGATTGCTTCACACTAAACCATGGACCTCTTGCCACGGATTATCTAATTGAAAATTATATTAATAATTAAATATCGACTGGGGCTTTGTAATTTCCCTAAAAATTATTCCATGGACTTGGTGAGTTCTTTTCTTCGACCTTTTGATCAGAAAACCAACCAACAACCAACAACCAACCAACCAACCAACCAACCAAATAAAAGCAAAAAGCAAACACAAACCATCAGAGTGTTCATTCCATCTCAGTGAAAGCCATACGCAAAAATGGAGAACAATTTGATAGGATGCTAATACCACAGGAAGTTCATTCTTTTGGTAGAAAATTAAAATGTTTTAAATAAAAATCCAATACTTTTGATCCAACTATAGCAGTTACAAAAGGAATTGAATTCTTACCAATGCATACAATACGCCAACTGTGGACTGCCAGTGTCATCTCTGGGATTTTGAACCTACTGTTCTCTCTTCTTCCTGAAATACCCTCCCACCTGACTTCCCAGCACTTTCCATATAACTTCCTCTGCAGATTAGAATCACAGGTGATTCTAATGAGAAGTCAAGGCTGAGAACAGGCGCCCCAGATACATGGCCATGAAGTCTTGCATCTCAAAGTTTTGTTCTTAGATCAACAGCATCCGCATCACCAGGGAGTTTATTAGAAATGTATCACTTCAGCTGGGCGTGGTGGTGCACACCTGTAATGCCAGTAACTGGAAGGCTGAGACAGGAGGATCGCAGATTCAAGGACAGCCTCAGCAATGTAGTGAGACTCTCAGCAACCTAGTGAGACCTTGTTTCAAAACAAAAGATCAAAAGGGCTGGGGATGTACCTCAGAGGTAGAATGCCCCTGGGTTCAATTCCTAGTAACACAGACACACACACACACACACACACACACACACACACAGAGTACAAATTCAGTCCCCACTTGGCCTAACTAACCAGAATCTGTTTTTGAAATTGCCACATAATAATTATACTGATTTATGGGGTATAGTGTGATATTTTGATACATATGTACAATGTATGATGAGGGTAACTGGCTATCCAAAAATCTCAAACATCTATCATTTCTTTGTGCTGGGAACATTCAAAAGACTCTTTGGATCTTACCTTTGCCCCAGTGCTTCCCCTTCCTAAGATATCAGTATTTTAGAATAAAATGAAGAATTCTTTTTCCGTGCCCTCTCCCCAGAGAGAGCAGTTTTCACCTCCCACATTGCAGGTGTGACCCTGAGGAGCTTTTTCTCTCTGTCCTCAGCCTTTTCTCCCCACATCTTCCCAGACTCAGTTTCCACCACCAGACTTGATCACACCTCTTTATTAATGCCAAGGCTTCATACTCCAATTCAAGATCGGACAGGAGGCAGGATCGATGTCTCAGTAGGATTCAGAAAAACCAAACTCTTCTTTTAAAAAATGTTAGCACCTGGTTTCTCCCTGAATTACCCTAACACGCAGATGTGCTGAGATGGTATTAAAATAGAATCCTTCTCCACTACAGGCAAAGTGGAAAGTGAAAAGTAACATGGAAGGGATGCCTAATGATTTGGAAAAAGAAAAAGATCCAACTGCATTAGTGAAGAAATTATGAGGTGTCTATGACCAGAGAAACCTGAAATGTGCTAATTGAATGCCCTCAGATGCTATTATCGGTGAAGCCCCTCTGGAGCCAGCAGCACAAGCACCTCTGAGCAGAAACCTGAGCTAACAGCGCAGAGAATGGAGAGCACAGGCCTGAGTGGGGTTCTGTGGTGCATGAGTCAGCAGAGGAGGGGCCTTGGGCACGCGGGTTCATGAGAAATCCTCTGCAAGCAAGAGGGAAAACCCACCCCGGCTGAGTATGCTGTTACATGCTCAAGACCCAGAGAGAAGACAAGCTTGGTTTTTAGAAGGAACAATAATAGCCATATTAGTAATATTGTAATAGCTATACTAGTAATAGTGCGTGTACACAGATACTCATATGCACCCAAACATGCACGCGCACGCACGCACACACACAAGCACACACACACACACACACACACACACACACACACACACTCCAAATCACAACTCTTGCTACTCAAATTATGTTCCATGGGCCAATAGCATCAGCGCCATCTGGCCCTGTATCATACCTATTATTTAGGCATCTGCTTTGGGCTGGGGATGTGGCTCGGTGGTAGAGCACTTGCGTAGCCTGCATGAGACCCTGGGTTCAAAAAAAAAAAAAGAATCTGCATTTTTCTTTTTTTTGTGATACTGGGGATTGAACCCAGGGGTGTTCTACCTCCGCGCTATACCCCCGCCCCTATTTTTTTTATACTTTATTTTGAAACTGGGTCTCACGAAGTTGCAGAGGGCCTCACTAGGTAAAGAGAGAGAGAGAGAGACAGGGAGGGAGGGAGAGAGAGAGAGAGAGCTGAGGCTGGCTGCGAACCCGGATCTTCTGGTCTCTGCCTCCCAAAGTACTGGGATTACAAGCGTGCGCCACCACGCCTGGCTAAGAATCTGCATTTCAACTAGATCCCCAGGTCAATTTTATACACATTCAAGTTTGAGAAGAATTTCTGTTAACAATTGGTTCACAACATTGGCTGCACACAGGAATCACTCAGGGATTTCAATGGGCAGCAGATTTTGGGAACCAATGGTCTAAAATACAACATAAACTTACGCCCACCTTTCCTCCTTCAGACTGAGTCCTTCACCTCTTTTAAAGCAGTACATTGATACATAAGAAAAATGCCCTAAGACTGCCTCTGGGAGATCTGGCTAATGACTCTTAAAACACCAACTTTATTCTGTTCTAGTAATTATCACTTTAGCTATATGCTTCCTGAAACTAGGAGCCACGATTTCTTCTTTTTTACACAGGACTTTGGGCCAATTAATGGGTTTAAATCAGGGTAAGTGTTCAACCAATAAATAGTGATAAATTACTGATAATAAATGAAATTCAGAATTCTGACTTTTCTATGCTATTTTGCGTGCATATGTGTGTGTGTGTGTGTGTGTACATTTCAATTGTTGAAGGCATTCTTAGGATTATATCTCTGCAGCAAGATTATACACTCTTTAAATGCAGGAACACATTCATTTTTTCTACTTCCCTCTCCATCCATACGCATACCATATTAATGAACACAGAATATATATTCAGTACTTACAAATTTCCTTGACTACCCTGAAGTTTTTATCCAACTAAGAGACGTGATTTTACATGAGACCATCTGAATCTGTCAATCCTCTCCATAATAAAATATTTGGATAATTTCACTTCTATTTAGCTACTTTCAATGCTTAATTGACATAGTAATGAATATCTTTTGATATTTCCTGGAATATTTCATTTAGAGGACAAGTGTGATAAATTATTCAAAGGTTTGTTTAAAGTATTAAACTATGCACTGGAGGGTGGGAATAAATCCACAGATGGAGATGGCAGCCTATAAACAAGAGATAATTATGAGGTGATTATAACAGACATAGGCTATACTATTTCTGGAATGAAGAGACTTTGTCAAGTTTTGTCCTGGACATGTGTGTTGGTCAGCTTTTCACCGCTGAGACCAAAATACCTGACAAAAACAACCTGGAGGAGGAAAAGTTTATTTTGGCTCACGGTTTCAGAGGTCTCAGTCGATGGTCCGTGAACTCCACTGCAGAAACATCATGGTAGAAGAGTGTGGAACAGGAAAGCTGCTCAGCTCTTGGCAGCTGGGAAGAAGAGAGAGAGGAGAGAGAGAGAGAGAGAGAGACAGACAAAGAGAGAGAGAGAGAGAAAGAGAGAGAGAGAGAAAATTAAAACATTCCAGGGAAAATTAAACCATCCTCAGCAATCTACTTCCTCCAACTAGGTCCCATCTCCCCTTAGTCCATTCAGCTATCAGTGGATTAATCTACCAAGTGAATTCATCCAATGTTTCGGTCAGAGCCCTCATGATCTAATTATTGACTAAAAGCCCCACCTACCTTGCTGTGTTGGGGACCATGTTTCAACGCATGAGTCTCTGGGGGGATATTCTAGATCCAAAACATAGCAACATGTAGTACAAGAACAAATGCTTTTATGGTGGTCAGTGTTGCATTGAAATATTCCAGAAAAAAAGTAAGGAGAAGCACACAAGCCCTCTGCAAATGAAAGGCTAGGGGAAGAAGAGTAAGAGGCCATTTCTTCCTGCTTCCAGTACCAAGGAAAGAGAACAAGCAGCAGGAATTTCATCCAGTGTCTCTGACCAAACAGAAGGGCTCGCCATCTTTGGAGAGCCACCACTGTGACCGTCACCACTACCACTGCCACCATCACCACCACCATTACTGCATTTCCTGGGAGCTGGGGCAGTAGGAAACATAAAGAGGGAACAAAAGCAGGATATTCCCTTCTCCGTCCCTCTCTCGCTGACCCTGAGGGGTCCCCTTTTTTTCTTTTTCCAGACTAAAGCTAAAGGACTTCTCTTGGAGCTCCTTCTGTCTGCACCTGGTGCTTGGTTCAGGTTTTCAGCTGTCTTTGGAAATGATAGAGGGGAAAAATGGTTCCATGGTACTTCAGGTTCTGGTTTCTTTCCCCAATCTGCCTGCCACCTTTTACTTTTCAGGATTCTTGAAGAACTTCTCCATGTATTCCACCAAGGGTTTTAAACTGTGCCCAGTGAAAGAGACATGGTGGGATGTATTTACTCCATTTTAACTGGACATCCCAAATAGGGCAGGACATCCCAGAAAAGATATCTTACTGTAAGGAGAATGACTTTATGACTAAAAAATGTCCAGAGAATGTCTTACTTGATATTTGAGAGTCATGGGACCTGTCTTAAATTTCACCCAAGAGCTGGGAAAGAAAAGAATAAAGTTGTTCTATGAATGGTCTTTCAACTTAATGGTTAGATCTTCATAAGGAATATTGACAGGTATTTCACCTTCGGTGATCAATTCTACTGAGAAAAAGGTCAGTCTGAAAGTATTTGAAATAATTATTTTTCAGAGTCGACAGTAAGGAAGAAAGAGCTGCAGATCGTGGCTCTGGCTCTCCGCTTCACTGAATCACCAAAACAAAGGTAAGTCTTCAGCCATGGCTTCAGATTAGGACAAGATGGGAACTTCATCATGCCCAAGTTATTGTTGAGGGATTGATTTGAAAATAAAAGACCCAAGCTTCAGCTGGGCCCAAACTATGGAGAATTTTACCCACACAAAGGCCCCAATTGCCAATGCAAATCTGGTAATTGGACCCTTAATTACCCTATTTGTACACATAAATGAGGAGTGTCCCTGCAAGAAATCAGAATCCACTCTTAAAAACTTTGGCCCCAAGCAACGAAACCACATGCTTTTGTCAACAGTTAAATTGATTAGAATTGTGTTTATTTCTGCTCGTGTTAGACCACATGTATTTTCATTGGAGCCTGATGTCTATTGAGTTTAAAAACCTATGTTATGCAGAACACCTAGAAAGTAATTGCCAACTATGTGCCAAGAATCCTTTCATTCTGTAGAGAATGCAAGGTCTGAATAAAAAGGAATATTCTTTGCAACCTCATATGCTTGGGCAGACTCAGCAGTCTTATGGTCATAACAAAGACAGAAGGGCCTTTTTAAAGAATACCTTGAGCAAAATTTCCAGCATGGATTACTCTCTTGGGTAAATGGCTCACACACTGAATTTTCCCATTTCCCTAGGGCAGGTAAAGGAGTGAATTTTCTCTGAATATCTTCTAGCTAGACAGTGTTCTAACAATGTCCTTAGGGGGAAAAATGTCTATTGATTTGGAAGCGTGTTTTGTGAGTAGGCCCATCTGGGCTTCCTCCTCATGAATAGAAACGTCAAGATTTGGCTGTTTCCTGATCTCTGATTATATGCAGGCCTGGGTTCTAGTCCTGGATCTAACTCAAGCTAGCCACTTACTTACAACTGTAGGAAAGCTTGCCAAGATGGTCAGGCAGCAAGGCTAGAAATGGAGGTAGGCCATGGGAAGCCTGTAAGGTGTCAAAGGTAGAGAAGGATAAGTGGTGAGGAATGATCATTGGATTTCATGATTTGAAGGTTGACAGTAACTTTATCTCTGTCTTTTCACTAGATGCTCAGTAAATATTTGTTGAGTGAATGACTTGATTATCAGCACCACTTATTGAGGGGCCTTTCACAGGGAGCACTGTGCAGGGAGTTGGGATTGCTCAAAGAAAGAAAACAGGAGTTGCAAGAGTTCTCCTTGAAGAATAAAAGCTAACCAAGGCAACACAACTGAACAAGATGAGTCCACAAAACCAATGCGAGAATGAGGGAACAAGATGATATTTGAATTCCTACATAGTGATAGGCTGCTTACTGTGCTTTGCATGTCATAGAGCGGTTCCTTCCCCAGTCTAAAAGCACTGCTGGGATCTCCTTAGGTTCAGCAGATGCCAAATAATACAGAGGAGCTGTGCATGAGGGACAGTCCTGCTAACATAGTGAAGACCAGAGGACTCTGGGACCAGCCTGCATTCTGGCAGCCCAGAGGTAGAATGCTTGACTTCACTGCTTCTTTGCTCTCTCTGGATTATGGGGCATCAGAATTCTATCACTTGGGCTCCATCGTTTTCCATTATTGCTCATGTGGAGCATCCAAAAAAGTAAATAAGTAAATAAATACACTTACATACACTTACATACATATAAATACACTTACATACATATACATACCATATATATAGAGAGAGATGAGAGGGAATACTCATTTATATCTCCTTTCATGTCTAAAACATAGAAGAAATAGAAAACTTAGAAACCCATACTCCTGTTTATTATTTTATTTCCAAGGCTAATATTCAAAAGTAATTCTTCTGTGAATGGGCAGTTATGTGTGAAAATTGCTAATTTGAGAACATAAAACAGAAGTATGGGCCCTGCTGGTCATATTTGTTATATAATTGAGTTTGACATTTCTTCCTCCATAAAAAGTGTTTTTAATCTTCTTCCTGTTTTATTCCTTCTTTTCTTTATTCTTTGATAACCTGCTGGTGCTATTCTGATGGGGTTGACTGAAGGTTGCTGAAAAGTGACGCTATTAGTTGCATATTAAGGTAACAGTGTTAGAGATGTATTATCAGAGGTTAAACACTCTAATCAATTGTTAGAGGTCAGGGGGATAGAAAAGAAATTTTTTTTTTACTGTTAAAAACCTATGAAGCAGCCGGGCATGGTGGTGCATGCTTGTAATCCCAGTACTTTGGGAGGTGGAGACAGGAGGATCCAGGTTCATGGCCAGCCTTAGCTCGCTCTCTCTCTCTCTCTCTCTCTCCCCCTAGTGAGGCCCTCTGCAACTTCGTAAGACCCGGTTTCAAAATAAAGTATAAAAAATAGGGCCGGGGGCGTAGCGCAGAGGTAGAACGGCCTTGTGTTCAATCCCCGGTACCGCAAAAAAAAAAAAACCTATGAAGCTGGGTGTGGTGGTGCACATTTGTAATCCCAGTATTGGTGTGGCTGAGACAGGAGGACTGCAGGTTCAAAGCCAGCCTCAATAACTTAGTGAGGCTCTCAGCAACTTAGTGAGACCCTGTTTCAAAGTAAAAAATAAAATAGGGCTGGCTGGGGTATGGCTTGGAGGTAGAATGCTGTTGTTTTAAATTGGAAATGTATTATAGTAATACTAGATAGTAATTCATCTCTCCCTCTCCATTTCTTTTGTTTGCTTGTTTGATTTTTTTTCTGACCTGATGACCCTTTTTTATAGTGAGGTCTATTTCGCCTTCAATGTGTAGCCTCTATTGTTACTTCTCAAGGGTGAAGTCTTGAGCATATGCACAGTCAACCTGGGATGACTGGTTTGGGCAGGGCTCTCTCTGTGTCTTTCCCTGATATTTCTGTTTTATGGATTGCTTTTGGTATTATACCCAGCTGTTTTGTCAGCGAGAGAAATGACAAGTATATTTTACCACTTACTAGGTTGGGCTTAGGATTTAGGCCAGTTAGTTTCCCTGAGCCTTAGTTCCCAATCTGTCAGACATGACTAGTAACACCTATCCTAATCAATTATGCCAATTAAATTACATCATGGGAATAAAAATGTCTGGCATAGGATCCTTGGCTCCAACTATGTAGTTCACATTTAGTCCCTCTCATCCAAACCCCCTTAGTACACAGAAAATTAATGGGTATACAATAATAAGACATCAGAATGTTGAACCTGAAATATTATAGAAATAACTATTTTCTTTCCAAATATGGTTCTGCCCATCTGCTCTACTGGCTGAAGATAAATATCAATTGGAATTAAACTCTTCATTTTTGCTTTCTAGACTCACTGAATATAAGAGAAGTTCCAGGATGGATTTTGTTCAACATTCACACATATCAGATTGACAGTCAAATTCATCTGAAAAAAACAAACCAAGCCGGGCGTGGTGGCGCACGTTTGTAATCCCAGTACTTTGGGAGGCGGAGACCGGAGGATCCGGGTTCGCGGCCAGCCTCTGCTCTCTCTCTCTCTCTCTCCCTCTCTCTGTCTCTCTCTCTCTATCTCTACTTGGTGAGGCCCTCCGCAACTTCGTGAGACCCGGTTTCAAAATAAAGTCTAAAAAATAGGGCTGGGGGCGTAGCGCGGAGGTAGAATGCCCCTGCGTTCAATCCCCGGTACCGCAAAAAAAAACCAAAAACTCAAAAAACCCACTTTACTACTGGTAGTCACTGTCATGTTCTTCTCTAAGCACTAACAAAATCAGATATCTCCCTAAGAAGAAAATTAGTGATGCTAATCATTCACTGAACAGCTATTAATTATCTTCCAGGGCAAAAAAAAAAAATTGCTAGAGATAAGGAGATAGAAAAGGCAAACATTGGTCTATCCTCATTAAGTTTAAAATCTCATAGAGACCGAAAGTCAGGTTATTTTGGAAGTACAAAATTGAATTGCTTACAAAACTAAAATTTTTCTCAAGAATAGAAATCCAACTAGTGTTTGTGTGGGGGTATCTTTATAGCCCTGAATAAAGTTTAGATGTTATTTGGAAAATGGTCTCTAGAATTTGAAAGGTAGCATATAATTTTTACTTCAATTGAACTCTCAACTATCTCCCTTCAAAAAATTTTAGGTTCATGGGGGAGACAGGCAAATAACATACAAAAAGTACAAAGCAATGCCCCTGGAGCATTCTAAAATGGAATGGAATGTTTTTATTGCTATTTACTCAGTATAAAAAGGCATTTGAGAAATAAAACACGAATCCTGCTGTGTGCTTATGCCATATGGAATATCATCAAACATGACTGCTGGGCACAAAGGAAACAGGAGTCACCTAGATTTGCATTTATTGGATACTTTCTTTTATTCAGCACTATGGTTAGAACTCTGGGGAAGTTAAAATACACCTGCCTTCAAGGTGAGTGTGCTGATGGAAAGCATTCAGGACAGATTACTTAGATCCAGACCAGTTGCTCAACCGTGAGCCTACTGGCTGGAGGACCATGAAGACCTTAATATCTCAGGGACTCTATTTTCTTGTTGGTAAAATTTGAATAAAAATGCTTATCATCCAAATTTGTTGAGAGAATTAATTACAGTAACAGACCTAAAATTAGTGTGAAAATGTGTCAGGCAAATGTATGAGTTATTGTTATAATCCAGCAGAAGAAATGTTGACTCTCTTTTCTATCAATTTGGTGTTCTCCCAAGACCTAGGCTCTGTGACTCATACAGAAAATCCTTGTTACTACACCAAATGTGCCTTCCCTCGTTCTCTATCCAGCTCTGCTGTTCCCATCCAATGTAAATCCAACATGGATCGTGTGAATTAAATGCGGTGCCCTTTCTCCAACTGGATGCTTGAACTTGAGTTTGATTAATTTTGTATTTACCCCACACTCCCTAGTTCCTACCCCTTTTATTCCCACCCCTCAATTTGGTTTCATTTTCTCATGATAAAGTCCCACTCCACCAGAAGATATGTTCCCTAAATAGTCTCTCTTGTATTCATCTTTTCATCACCCAAGGTTTATAGTGGAACGATGAGCATATACCTGGTGTTTAGAGTTACTTTTAAAGAAAAAATAATAAAAGGAAAACATCATTTTAGCAGCTGATACTTAGTAAAGTGAGCTCCAACATTGATGATAACTCTCATGCTTTCTGTGTCATAGCTATTACCCAACATTAGCCAGAGGGATAATTCATTAGTTGCGATAATATGTGTTAAGTTCAGATTATATGACAAGCGTTAGGGACACAGTAGCTATACCAGACCTGTCTCTGCTCTCATAGAGCTTAAGGCCTATTTATTTATTTATTTATTTATTTTTTTTTTGCGGTACCGGGGAATGAACGCAGAGGCATTCTACCTCCGCGCTACGCCCCTGGCCCTATTTTTTATGCTTTATTTTGAAACCGGGTCTCACGAGGTTGCAGAGGGCCTCACTAAGGAGAGAGAGAGAGAGAGAGAGACAGAGCGAGAGCTGAGGCTGGCCGCGAACCTGGATCCTCCGGTCTCTGCCTCCCAAAGTACTGGGATTACAAGCATGCGCCACCACGCCCGGCTAAGGCCTATTTATTGTTCATGGTAAACGGCAATATTAAAAATTGTAAATGAAGACCAAAAAGAAAAAAAAAAAAACAAAAACAAGGAAGAAAGAAAAAGTCAGGAGCATATGTGGCATTCAGCTGGGACACACAGAATATCTGTGTATATGATCAGAATCCATTGCAGTCTGTGCTTAGGCCATAATGTTTACAAAATATTTTCATTTTAACTCCTAACCAAATACAAACTCTTTAATTAAAAATGTCTATTGCAAAATAAGTAAAATAATACAACTGAGCTGGTCACCGGCATTTTGGTTTATGACTCCTGAGCTAAGTGGCCAATGCTGTCCCACTGCTAGACACCAGTCGAAATACAAATAAAGACTGTGACCATGTAATATAATGTAAATTTTCCCACTGATAGGGCCTTCCTGGCAACGACAAAGCCCTGCGTGCCTTCGCGTGGTTCAAGGCAGTCTAACTGCTTTCCAAGGTGTATACTTTGTAAAAGATCCCCAAGAAATGTTTTTCCAAAACAGATCCATTATCAAAATTAGAGAAAGCTGCATATGTAAGAGAGCACATAAAAAGTATACTGAAAAATCCTGCAGTAAGAAAGATAGGAAAAGAAAAATCTGTTTGATGTGTAATTCAGGACTCCCCCCACAATGGTTGTATAGAACCATTTTTTCCCCAAAACACACATATAAATATGATGAAAAATAGTATTCTAGGAAAGATATTTTTGGATCTTCTGGTCCAACTTATTCAGAATCTACTCTGGTAGGTTTTATCCTTTTTGAAAAGTTGCCATCATAGGAACTTTATCAATGCACTGAGTTGTTCTCTAAGTCCACTTTGATCAATGACGTCTTCTGCTGAACTGACCATCAAAGTCCTGTTCTGCATTTTAATGGAGAAAGCAGTTGAGAGTAATGATAATGGCTCTTTACCACCAGAAATAGCCAGAGAATGGCTCTACCTTGATAGGTGCCCCTAGGGGCGTGCTGAGCACTCATCCCACAAGCTTCCACTCGACTCATTTTTATACTTTCAGGTTTATTCTTTTCTTGTTTTTCTTTACTTTGGCGGTCTTCGATAAATTTCCAATTTCCCCAAATTGCCTGCAGTGAGGTCCTGTCCCCAGAGAGTGTTTTTTATTATTATTATTGTTAGTCTCTTAAGCAAGTTACACAATTCAAATCACCTCTCCCTGTCCACCCATCTGCTTGTTTTTTCTTTTCTTCCTCTCTGCTGGATTCAGTGTAGAAATCCTCTATGCCTCTCCTCGCTCCCCTCCCTGTCCGCTGCCCTAAACTCTCCCCCACCGTTCTGTCTATCCTCTCTGTCAGGGTCCAGGGGCCCCTTCTGTTCAGATGGCTCCGGGCCCACCTGTACCGGCTCCATCTGTCAGAAGAGCAGCCTCAGCGTCCCACAAACCTGGTGGAGGAAATTCTCCTCTGAAGAATTGACGTCACTGGGTGTTCTCCTGAGAGTTGTGCCCTGAAAAATTAGCTACATTGAGGAAGAATAAAGGGCATTTCAGCCTGGAAGGGAGGCACCCGTTCCATTGGCATCGATAAAACACTTCGCCCACACAGGACCACATTTCGTTCCATTCTTTCATTTTGACCATTATTTAACATCGACCAGAAAATGAAAGGAAGACAGGAATTTAAAAAAGATAGTATCTCCAGGCTCACCGGAAACACTAAAATAATGATCTTGATCTTAATGCATATGCACATTAAATGAATAAAATCTATTTTTTAAACACGCCATGACCTAACATATTTGCAAGATTATTTCCTCTCGTCTTTTCAATTCAAATAAGGCAGCGATGCCTTTGGAAGAAGTCATTCAGTTTTAGTTCCTTGACACTTTTTGGAAAGCAGTCAAGGGATCATATCCCAGAGGATGTATTTCCTTGAAAGAAAAGTTGATTTCTGATATTGAAAATCTCCTGTCTCCTATAAAATAGGCATAGTGGAAAAAAGAGAGAGAGAAGTTGTATGATTGAACAATGCAGCGAAGCTTGGCTCTTCTTTCCTGTCTGAGATTTGATTCATGTTTAACCCAGATTTGTGTGCCGATTTAGAGACCAAAGTGCCAAGAGGCTAACAGAATGGTCACAGCCAGCCACCGTACAGGGTATCGTCTGCCAGCACTGTACAAGGTCTCAAAAAATGTCGATGGCACCTGAAATTGCTGCCTCAGAACCCCTTGAAGGACGGGCCGGCCTCTTGGTTCCGGTGCGCCCTTGCCTGTGCCCTGCATTGAGCGAGGTGCTGCGGCGACCCTGTTTATCTGGCCCCTGCACGACACTGTCAGGACACATTTCCATTTTCCAAGTGACTGCTGCCACTGGGCCGCAGTCTGTGCTCATTTCTCGAGTAGCTAAACCCTTTGACACTGTGGTTTTTAATTAAAATTACATTAAAGTTAATCAACCAGAAAGAGGCTGCTGTAGAAGGCAGGTTTGATCGCAACCTGCGAAGGGCATGGAGGCTGCCAACTTGCTAAAGATGTGCCGGCAGATGCCAATCTGCCCGCGCGAGTCCCACGGTGACGGGCTGCCGAGGACAGGTCGGTTCTGCTTGTGTTTTCCCCCGACTCAAAAAAATCGAGGTGGCAGTAGCATGGCATCAAGTAAGAAAAACAGACGAGCCTCTCCAAAGAGCCCCAACCCAGCCCTGCCACCATGGCTGCAAAGCTGTCATGTCCTGAATGTCTCCTCTGCAGACACAGGCTCCGCTGACAGTCCTTCTCTGATGGTGTTTGGGGAAGGCTACCAGACTCTTGGAAGAACCTGCCTTCTGTAGCCTGGCTTCCTGGCCTAGGGAGCTGTGTTTGGGTTTTTTTTTTTTTTTGCGTTACCGGGGATTGAACCCAGGGGCATTCTACCACCAAGCTACACCCCCCCCCCAGCCCTATTTTTTATTCTTTATTTTGAAACAGGGTCTCACTAAGTTGCGGAGGGCCTCACTAAGTAGCTGAGGCTGGCCGTGAACCCAGATCCTCCGGTCTCAGCCTCCCAAGTACTGGGATTGCAAGTGTGCGCCACCACGCCCAGTTCTCTGCTGTGTTTTGAAAGGGATGGAGGAACCAGGCAAATGCTCAGGATCCCTTGTTCCTCCCCAGGTCCTCCGCAAAAGGGCTTCATTGGAACATGACTACACACGGCCCTGCCTGTCTTCATGCATTCGAACCCAGGGACTATCAGAAAAAAAAATGCACATCTAAGATTCATTATTTGGCATTTACTAGCTGCTGCAATGGTGGCAAGTCTAAAATTTATTTGCGGTTCAGTTCTTACATGATTAATTAACACGCTCAGGCTTGGCAAGACATTAGTTTTGGATAAAAGAATGGCTGGATTGAGGAAAAGTGTGCATTGTTCATCACAACTAGTTCTGCCTGTGCTTTTTTCTAAAGCTATGCGATAGCCGTTAGTATAAAATGAGGTCATATGATTTTGAATAGCTACTCTGATCTATTGGTAGTTGCTGCCTAAATCCCTGTGTTGGGAAGGATTCTGGGGCTGTACCCAGGTAACCAAGCTGAAAGAGTAACTCCTGCCAAAGGCTCAGAATGCCATCCCTGTCCCAAGACAGCGGGAACAAGGTAAAGATTATGTCGGAATTCTGAAAGCACTAGGAAGCAAGTGGACAAAGCCTGGTGGAAAGAATAAACTTAGAAGAGGAAAAGTAAATAACTTTATTCAGTACCAGATTCTTTAAAACACTGGCAAACATTTTATTTCATTTATCCCTGAGAAGCGTCCTCAGCTCACAGCGGATTCTGATGGACCCACTGGTTCTGTAAATGTCATTCTTGACTGTGATGCTGCTGTCACCTCCAGTGTCTGCCTGAGGGTGCCACCCAGGAGCAGAATTCATATATATATACAAAATTTTTTTAGGAGGAAATTTCTTGAGGCAGGTGAGCCCCAGGTGCTGTGCACATCTGTCTTTGTTCGTTTTCTGTTGCTATAAGAAATACCTGAGGCTGAGTACTTGCACAGTGAAGGTTTAACCAGCTCCGGGTTCTGGAGGTTTGGAGCAGGGTACCAGCACTGCTTGTCTCTGGGGAGGGCCTCGTGGCTGATGGCAGCACATGTAGGAGTGGCAAGTGGTACTTGGCAGAAGAGAGACCAAGAGGAGGGCCAGGTGTGCTTTACAACAACCCACTCTCCCAGTACTACTCTAGTCCCACAAGAGCCAGAACTCCTGTGAGACATTAATCCACTCATGGAGGCGGAGCCCCGTGGTCTGATTACCTTCCACTAGGCCCCACCTCTTAAAAGTTCTACCACCTCAATGCCACCACACAGGGAACCAGACTTCCAGCATGTGCATCTCTGGGGATGACCCACGTCCAACCCACAGCAGCATCACAGCTGTGAATGCCAATGACTGGCAAAGTGTCTCATAAAAAGCAATTTATAGATAGCTGGGCGTGGTGGCGCACGCTTGTAATCCCAGTACTTTGGGAGGCGGAGACCAGAGGATCCGGGTTCGCAGCCAGCCTCAGCTCTCTCTCTCTCTCGCTCTCGCTCTCTCTCTCTCTCCCTGTCTCTCTCTCTCTCTCTCTACTTAGTGAGGCCCTCCGCAACTTCGTGAGACCCGGTTTCAAAATAAAGTATAAAAAATAGGGCCGGGGGTGTAGCACAGAGGTAGAACGCCCCTGGGTTCAATCCCCGGTACCGCAAAAAAAAAAAAAAAAGCAATTTATAGAAGGTGCAGTGGCACATGCCTACAATCCCACTATCTGGGAGGCTGAGACAGGAGGATTGCAGATTCGAGGCCTGCCTTAGTAACTTAGCAAGGCCCTTAGTAAATAAGTGAAACTGTTTCAAAATAAAGTAGGGGTAGGGGTGTAGCTCAGAGGTAGAATGCCCCCGGTTCAATCCCCAGTACCACAAACAAACAAACAAAAATCTGTACTAAATTTTGTACCAATCTGTACCATACCCCTCCCAGGATGCAAAATTGATTATGCCTGACTATCTTGGTTATTGAGTGGATATAATTTCAAGATTTCCACTTGACTTTCTCTAGCATGATGCCTTCTAACTCACAGACCAAGGACCCAACGTGGGGAGTACACAACCTGCCAGTATGTCAAATTTAACTAGAACCCAGGGGCTACGGAAATAGCAGCCCATGAGTCAAAAGACCCAGTGGATGGTCTAAGAGGGACCATGGTCAGGACTCCACTTCTCACTTGACTCTCGTTGGCTCCTCTCTATGAAAGGCACCATGGTGATACTACAGGTCTCCACCATCCACGTCAACTCACATTCTGTGTCCATAAACCTTCACAAAGTCTGGGTGTTCCCCTTTCCCCCAGTGAAGAGTCACACAAGTAAATGGCCCTAAGTCCATTTTAAGGACCAAGGACATCACCATGTATACCTGCTGTGGTATCACAGGTGTCTCTTTCTTGAGACAGATCTTTTCTTCAGCCAATGGATTCTGAGTCTAAAACTGCTTCATTTGGAAACTTTCTAGTTTTTCTAAGTGGTTGTGACTTTTTTTTTGGAAAATGCACTCATTTTTCTGATCAACAACCCTTGATTTCTTCTGCTGGGACAAGCAGACTGATGCCTTTGTTAGATGCCCCGCTCTTTTGCCCCTAGTATTCTTGCATTATTGTTATAGTTAGATATAAAATGCCCCCTAAAGAGCTCATTTATAAATATTTGGAGCCGGGCGTGGTGGCGCACGCTTGTAATCTCAGTACTTTGGGAGGCGGAGACCGGAGGATCCGGGTTCGCGGCCAGCCTTAGCTCTCTCGCTCTCTCCCTGTTTCTCTCTCTCTCTCTCTCTCTCTCTCTCTCTCTCTCTACCTAGTGAGGCCCTCCGCAACTTCGTGAAACCCCGTTTCAAAATAAAGTATTAAAAATAGGGCCGGGGGCATAGCGCGGAGGTAGAACGCCCCTGCGTTCAATCCCCGGTACCACACAATAAATAAATAAAATAAATAAATAAATAAATAAATATTTGGAGCTGAAGTAATTGAGTCATGAGGGTTGTAATCCCCAAAGAGGATAAATCCACTGTAATGGATTTACCTGGGTGGTACCTGGTAGGTCGGTAGGGTGTGGCTGCAGGAGGTGGTCACAGGGGGTGCGGCCTTGGGGACTATATAAATGGTTCCTCCTCCCCCTGATCTCTCTCTCTTGCTCCTATGATGTCAGGAGCACAGCCGATGTGCTGTTCCTCTCTCCGCCCCTGGGATCCATGGTCCCTGGCCTCACATGGACTGATCCCCAAACCATAAGAAAAGAAATCTTCTTTCCTCTAAGTTATGTGGTCAGATCTTTAGATTATGGCTGGGAGAATGCTGACCAGAACAATTATTAACCATCCCCAGAACTCTCCTTGGTCCAGCCCTCCTTGGTTGGCACTCCATTTTGCCAGTCATAATAACTGTGCCCCCGGCACCTGAAGTTGAGCACCATCCTCACCTCTATTGTTTTATGTCTGTCGCACCCACAGGGAGCCAAGATCTAGAACAGCCTCTCTGGTCATCAGCCTTGCCTCCCTACACCTGGGAAGCATGGGGTTTTTTTGTTTGTTTTTGGTTTTTTTTGTGGTGCTAGAGATTGAACCCAGGGGCATTCTGCCTCTGAGCTGCACCTCCAGCACTTAAAAAAAAAATTTTTTTTGAAACAGGGTCTTGCTAGGTTGCTAAGAGTCTTGCTAAACTGCTGAGGCTGTCCTAGAACCCACAATCCTCCTGTCTCAGCCTCCCAAGTACTGGGATTACAGGTGTGTCCACCATGCCCGGCTACAGCACATGCTTTTTTTTTTTGAAAGAGATATGAGCTGCATATTTCTGTGTCTAGCAGGAGGGTTGTATTTAATGATACTAGATGACTTAATTGCTAATTTAAGGTTGCTTGCTATCTAAAATGATGATTATACTTTCTATTATCTAGGAAAAGACATACATATATCAGATTTTTTTTCCAGAGTCAGGGGAAATTTTTTCCCCAGCAATTATATTTCAAAGGTAAATGGGAAAAGAAAGTAAGGATGCATTTGGTTGCATTTTATGAGACATGCTTGTTGAAGGGTCTGGTTACATACTGTAATATAAGACAAGATGGACTTTATGGCAAAAGCACTACTAGAGACAAAGCAAGAAGGAGAGAGAGAGAGAGAAGAGGGGAGAAGGGAGAAGAGAGAAGAGAGAGCAGGAGAGGGGAGGGGAGAAGGGGGGAGAGGGAGGAAGGAGCCAGGGACAGACATAATCCCCAAGGCCACATCCCCAGTGACCTACTTCCTCCAGCCATGCCCTACCTGCCTATAGTTTTCACCACCTCCCTGTAGTCCATTCAGATGATTAATCCATAAAATCACACACTGATGAGGTTAGAGCCCTCGTGATCCAGTCTTTAAACCTCTGAGCATTGCTGCATCACCTAACACATGAGCGTATGGGGAACATTTCAGACCCAAACCATTAACAACAACCACCAAAGCACAGTGGCCACGGACAGCAGACGTTTGCTTTGCTCGCAGATCTATGGGTTGGCTGTGGTTCTGGAGCTCTACTCTGGGCTTAGCTGAGCTCACATGAGCTTGCCCATGCATCTACGGGTAGCTAGCAGGTTGGCAGGTCTAGGATGTCCTTGAATGGGAGGACTCTGCTCTGCTCCACGTGGTCCCTCCGTCCTCCGGCAGGCTAGCCTAGGCTTGTTCACATGGTGAGGGGAGAGAGAGAGATAGAGAG